>BMAW01009525.1:386838-489993 GCA_019974015.1 Nephila pilipes | reverse complement strand
AGCAGAGATGAACAAAAGATTGTCTTTGAGACATAATCCTCATGAAAATTGGGGCTAAGAAAAAGTTGGGAATTTTAATACATTTTTAAAAATATTGAATTTGAGTGTTAGGATTGGATATAAATCGTTGTTTCTTGGCGAATGAAATGTTCCAGCTTGAAAGTTTTTTTTTGCAACAGATTATTTTTCAAAATTTCGAGGTCATTCAAATAAGCTGTACTTTCAACCATTTTTTTTTATTGGTCAGATTTTAAGAGTTCTTAAATTTATTTTTCTTGCATAAGTGATATCTGTAATAATAATAATCTCGAAATAGTGTAAACACGATGGAGAAAATTCATATTGATGTAGGAATTTATATCGCTCAATTTATATTAATGCTACAAAACTCGCATATCACTTAAGGCTCCCGTCTACCCACCATTTTGATTTCGTCAGCTTAATGTTAATTCTAGGGAATTTCGACATTCATTCTCACATTTTTACTATTTGAATGCAATAAAATGCATCTGAAAGAGCAAAAAGGAATGAAAGCTTCTGCGTAATTACTTTTTTCCTCCGATTTTTAAAAATATTTCTTACAGACCGAAAAACTCACAAACGATTCATTAAAATAGGGTTAAGAAATACTTTTAAAAAATTGGAGGGAAAAGTGATTCCGCAGAAGCTTTCATTATTTTTTGCTCCTTCAGATGCCCTTTACTATTTGAATGCAATAAAGATTTGAGAACGAAGGTAAAAATTCCATAGGATTAATATTAAGCTGATGAAATCAAAATGGCCGGTAGACCTTAATTCAAGGCTTAGTAATCGTAGAAATCAACTACCGTATGTTAACGGCTTCCTACTGTGTTATATCCTTATATCTCTAGCGTTTCTTTGA
This sequence comes from Nephila pilipes, assembly GCA_019974015.1. Lineage (NCBI taxonomy): Eukaryota > Metazoa > Arthropoda > Arachnida > Araneae > Nephilidae > Nephila > Nephila pilipes. The sequence continues at coordinate 489,110 of BMAW01009525.1, read as the reverse complement.
AAACGACATTGTTGCCGATAAATATTTATTTTCTCTACTCGTGGAAATAAAATCACAACAATTCCTCCTCATTTCGTTAGATAGCATCTTGCTTTGCGCCAATCGATACAATTCTATAAATACGTTTCAGTTTATCATCGTATTTTCATCCCGATCAATAAGGGTGCAGGACGCCGACTCAGTAATTGAAGGATGTTTACAAGCAAAGAGGGTGGGACTTAAGGGAAGAGGCGTGTCTTTTTCCAGCTAAGAGAAAAATTAGATCGAAGTGGCTATATAAGATTCAAGGTTTCCGTCTACGGGCATTTTTAATTCTTGAACGTTAAGTCAATCCTATGGACATTCCATTTTCCTCTCACAATCTAACCTAATTGTATTTATTCGAATGCAAATAAAGAGCATTCACAAGCAACAAGTAAAATTTTTCTCGCGATTTTTGAAAATATTTTTAATGATTGGAAATCCATTAACGAATCGTTAAATTAGACATAAAAATATTTTTGAAAATCGGTAGAATAAATATAAGTGAAATTTTTTTTTAATTGAGCTTTTATTTGAAGATGGACAAAAAGATATTAAAAAAAAATACTTTTTTTTACTTAAAATAATGCATAATTTATTACAAAATTTAAAGCACTTAACTAAGATATTAAGTAATTACCAATTAATTACCATTGCTATTTACTTACATACGTGTTCAAAAGTATTAACGCCACAAGCTTTTATAAATTATGCATTATTTTACATTTAAAAAAAATTATTCTTACTCCTTTTTGCCCATCTTAAAATTAAAGCTTGATTTAAAAATGTTTTTACTTTTCAAGACTAAAAAAAGCAAATACGGGAGCTATACGAGTATGCAAAGTGTTAACTGCTGATTTGGACTTTTAAGTACTTCCCTCTTTTCAAGTATGTTGGCGCTTGAGCATATTATAATTACGTACGGTCATCGAAATTATAAGTGTGTATGCAAAATCTCTGATCGATCAGATAATAGGTAACGGGTTAAAAATTAGAATTCAAATTTTGCACTAGAAAAACATACATATTATATCATAGTTAAATAAAAGCTTGTAAAAATGTAATGGCACAGATTTTTTTTTTTTTTTGCTTTCTCGAATACACTTTAATTAATTCAAATAAATACATTAGTCCAGATCAGAGAAAAAAATTTAAATTTCATAGGATTAATATTACGTTCTCGGATTCAAAATGGCTGGTAGACGAAAGCCTTATAATTTACCTGCTTTTAATGCTAACAAATGGATTCCTACGTTAGCAACATACTTGAATGTACAGATAAAAAAGATTCATTAATTTGCATTCACAAATTTTTATTAACACATAGAACATTGCATATTACGTATCCCATTCATTAATCGGGAAGGAAATGTAACACTGCAGAAACCTTTATTTATTTATTTTTTTTTCTCTTTCGCATACATTTTACTGTGCTCAAATAGTTCAAATTTGAGGAAGAGAGTATAGAAATTTCATAGGATAAACATTACTTTCATGAAATCAAAATGGCCAGTAGACGGAAACCGATGTTACAGGCAAATAAAACATAAGAAATTATAAACCAAGCGGCGAAAATAACATTTGAAATAGATTTCACTGCATTCGATGTAGTGCTAATTATTTTCTAACTAATTTTAGAGTTGTGTGAATTTGAATTTCACGATTTGTTAAGACATATATTCCGTAATAGATATCATACTTTCGTATCCTTCCATACTAATTTGCGTAGAATCGTCGTCATCGTCTTCATAATGAAGCAGTGGTTTTTCATCGGTCATTGTCTGGACACTTTTCGGAATAAAAAAATATTTCCTATAAAATATAACAAGATAAGATTTGGGCAAACATTTTCTGACACCAGGTTACGAAAACATATGAAAGCTTTTAAAAATATTTTCTAAAATACAATTATTTTCATGAACTAATTCGTGAAAGGTAAGGGGGGGGGAAAGTAAAACAACCAGTAGTCAAATTAAAAATAGAAAATTAGCATCCATCACGTGATGACTTCAGCAGCAATTTTTATTTTAAATATAAGAACCCTTTTATTAGTGAAGTTAATGGATCTTTGAGATATACCGCACAATTCAAAACTACACTTGTCAAACTTACTAAGCAATCGTTCCGTATATATCAAGGAATGGAATCAAAAATTTGTTCCGCATTAGTTAAAGTTGCATTTTTCAAATCCTTACGAATCAAGGGTTTCCTAAATATATAATCTATACATTGTACGAAGTTCAGGTTATCAGTTCTAAGCATCCTATTTTCATTAGAATTTAATATTTGCTTTAAATTATTTTCCTTTCATATTTGGGTACTTTACACTGGTTTTAAAGCTTCGTCCATTAATATCTATCTTTGCTCACATAACTGCTTTCGAAATGATGAAATTTTCATTTATTTTGCCAGTAAAAATGCTACAAATTAGTTTGACAAGTCGAGACTAATTTTAAAATAAAGTCATTATCTGTGGTAACCATGATCATTTAATTCTTACATAATTATATTCACTGAAAGAAAATTCCGCTTAAATATATTTTCTCTCATATAGTGTTCACTGTAGGATTTCATCCAAAAATAAAATCGAGGATTAACAAATACATTTCACGCATTTACCGAGTAAAATATAAGGTGACAGAAGACAAGAATGTGTCCTTTTGTTATTCAGATCACATGGTAATAGTTGTATGGATTTTTAGGTACTTTATATGAAAAGTAAATGTCTAGTAGGGATTATCCCCAGTTTCGGAACGCGAGAATATGCCGATCTAAGCAGATTTGGAAATCTCGTAATCGCACAATTTAAAAGATTTAGCAGAATGGTATCACATTCAAGTGGTTGAATATTTGAGCATTTTAATATATTTCTTGGAATATTTTAATTCGAGTTTGGTTTAGTTTTTATTAACGTCGCACTAGAAGCAACACGAGGGCTATTGGCGATGGACCTCGTAATTTTGAACCACGGTCAAGTGACGAATATTTTAATTCGAAGAAATTAAACTAATTTTCAACAAAAACTTTTATTACATCCAATTATAAATACAAAACTAAATCTTCTTGAATACATAGGAAGATAAAATAAATTTGAACAAATTAAAGATTCATATTTTAGTAAAAGAACCTGGAGGGGGAAACATATCAAAATAGCAACATCCATTCATACATTGAAAGATAATAAATAGAAATCCATATCGACGACCATCATATAGATATAATAAGATATATACAGAGGCTGGACAAAAAGAAATTGAAACACAAGGTATCAAAACCAAATAATTACGTTGTAAAGATTTAGATTTTTTTTCTTTTCTGAGTCCAACAAAACGAGAATCCATTTTGGAAAGTTCATGCATAAGTTCCCAGCAAAGTGATTACGCAACCACTTAACACCTATCACAAAACATTTGTAAAAGATGACACCTTCTTCAACATGTAGAAGTTCTTTAAGATCATCCAATAGCAGACCTGGGAAACTTCTCTTCCTTGCTCGACAAATCACTCCATCAACAATGTGGCTGCCATGTCTTTCGAACCGTTACATAAAAAAAAGACAATTCCCACCGATACAGATTTCAATGCTGGTATTAGTAATCAAAGATTTCTTTTAAGCAGCCTTTTCATTATTTCAGGCCACGTGCAACAGTTTTGATGTAAATAGGCGATTTGAAATCAATATTCCATTTCAAATATTCGCGATTTTAGATCAATCGGATGCAATTCAGTTATGTACTCCAGAACTGAATCTAAAAGATTTTTTCATGACTTTTACAGTCATTTTTCAAGTTCAGATTTTGACCAACTCAGTGAACATAGAGCAGATCTCTCTCTCTCTCTCTTGATATGTCCCACATCATTTCACCGACAAATAATCTTGATAATTCATACAACATCAAGAATGTGACAACGACTTGCAGTCATTTTGATTTTAATGTTTCCCATTATATTATTTAAGATAAAATTTGATGTATTATTGTATGTACGTAATCATTTTGTTCGTTTAATTGCCACTCTTTAAACTCGTTGATCATATGAAAATAAAAAATAAAAGTGCCATCATTTGGCATGCGCCATTTATTATTTGTATTATCACTAATTTTTCATTTTCATCGTTCAACCTCTGCTAGAAATGTTAAATCACAATCTTTTTAAAATCCAAAATCAAGCCTTTCAAGCTACAATACACACCAACGAAATGATTTTCGCAACTCTAAAAACGGACAGAAAATCTATGTAAGAATTGAATTTTTCATAAATATATCAACTAAAATTGTACGCAGGATTTTTTTGAACGACACACTTCTCGGCGGGATATTTGTAAATAAAATTTTTAAAAAAAAGCATAACTCAAACACTAAAAAAGTAGCACACAAATATATGCACATGTATACGTCAAACTTGTTCCCAGCATAACATAAATATTCTCAAAAAAAAATTCATTCTATATGAAACATCAGCGGGACTGAAGCAGTATACTAATGGATTGGCACTTTTTTTCGGGGGGAATGATTATGCTAATCAAGCCAAATTTTATGTTGATCATATTAAGCCAAAATGCAGCACATAATAAGCTGGAGGGAGGGGGGAAAGCCTGAGCTTGGCCGCATTTAAGCCACATTAGCAAATACAATTTCCATTTTACTAACAATTCTAAAATTGGAATTGAAATTATTTCACCCGACGATCTTGGCTATACAAATCCTTTATTTACAACTATCTGGCTACTAATACAAGAATCTACAAACGAAGATACCTTTGAATCACTTGATTTTTAGAAAAGTTTGCCGTGAGATTAAATCTATCCAGAAATCAAATAAACTATAATCTAAATAATATACATCATAATAAGACATTTTAAAGCTTGATTTTTTAAAAGAAACAGTAGCTTTACGATATTTTTTATTAAAAAAATATTCTAAACCATTTCTTACACCATGAAAACCATATTTACAGCACAAAATCTAATCTAAATATGTTTATAATTGGACCGTTAAATAACTATGCCTCTCAGTGAATCACTTGAGATAATTACAGATTTATAACACACATGACAGAACACTTCTACAGATATAGACAAGTTATGTTGAAAACACATATATTTAAACAACAGTCAAAAAACACGCTTAACACAATATTTTCACTAATATACACACACTATATATTAAAAAATCGTCATACTTTGCAAAAAATCTAATCTAATTATGTACACAATTGGACCGTTAAATGACTATGCCTCTCAGTGAATCACTTGAGATAGTTACAGATTTATAACACAAATGACAGGACACATTCCCAAATATACACAGGTTTTGTTAACACATTTATTTAACAGTCAAAACACGATTAATACGACATTTTCACTAATATACATACAATATGATAAAAAACATTGCATCATATTTAACATCAGTCAAAATACGGTTAATACGAAAAATGTGACATAACTGTGATGAGATTATATTTGGCATATAACTATAGGCGTGTGTATATGGTTGATACGGTGTATGTATATGTTGCCTGTCTTATCTAATTCACATATATCACAATAAAGTTATTTATTTGTTGCATGTCATTTAAAGCAAACAGTCTCAGAAAACTGGCACAAGTATAACCAAAAACGGTATATTCGCATCAATATGGAAAACATTACATCGATAACCGGAGCATTTTGTTAAAACGCATCAATGAAGTTTGTAATTTATTTCCCATCAAACCAATTAAGAATCTAAGCTTAACATAGAAAATTTTTGAATCTATCCAAAACAAGGGACTTTTTCCCCCACTCCTCAAAAGAAACGGCTCCAAAATACGCTTACTTTACACTAATTAATATTCATTTTGATGAACAGGTGGTATAGATTGGGAAGATGATGGTTACCCAATATTTAAAGACTCGAAATTTTCGTTGCCGAATGAGCCCGCTATTAAAGGTGATGACCTTTAATCGCTTTTTTTCTTTTTTGTCTGGAAATTTAAGACTAAATATAGCAATTACGTGGGAGCAAATTTTAAACTCAGTGGAGCATTGTTAAGTGCAAGTCCACCCTTTCTCTAAGCCTGTCACTGCTTCTGCATATACATACCATAGTATTTGCAGTCATCGGAGTAATACGAATATGCAAAATTTTTCCTGGATAGGTTGATAGGAAGCGGGTTGAAATTCGAGTACAAATTTCGAGAATAGGAAAGACATACATACGAACATAATAAGTTAATTAAAGCTTAGAAAAATTATTAGTTGAAAAGTGGAAAAACCGAAAATAGATAAAGAGCTCTAGGGCGCGCTCCCGTAACCCATGATTGCAAAAGACGGTAAATCCCATGCGAGAGTAAAAAGATCACTCAAGGTACCACGGGATAATGAATCTCGTCTTCACTTAAAGATAACCTCATAAAGGATTTATGATAAATTACAAAATAGTCAGTGAAATCATTATATGTATAATTAGTCTATTTTATTTACGAATATAAATATTTGTTCTTCGATTAATTATTTTAAGTATTAATCAGCGAGAAAGCGAGTTTATAGTTTGAATCCTTCAGGAAAAAAAAATACTAGCTGGCACACTGTTGATTGATTCATTATTTTAACAATGTCGCACTCATAAATAACACAAGGGGTTTGACTCATGCTGCTTTTAAATTCATAGTTTTGAACCTCGTTCGAGGACGACATCTAAATTGGATCCTACGCTCTAAACTTCCACCATTCATCTACAGGAGAACTTGGAGCCTCAACAGATTTAAAATTCACACAGGGGGTCTTTGGTAGTGAGTGACCTATGAAGAAATTCAATGGCACAAAAGCCAGATATGGCATATGCGGAGCCAAACAAAAACAGTGATCTGAACGGTTGTAAAAAAAAAGGGAAAAAAAGATCTTACGCAGTACACGCCCAGATTGACTGGTAGAGGTGAGCGATATGTTTTCCCGCAATATCGGGGAAAGGATGTCAGTTGTTCTTGAACGAAAAGGGGACGATTCAAATCTTAGGATCTGTAAATCTACTTTAAGTAGATTGCATACAGATACACTGATAATCCGACCAGTTCTGACCTATGCTTGCCTCCAATCTGGTCTGGCAGTGCAGTTACTACAATAGATTTACTCGAAAAATCGCAAAATGTAATGTTTAGACAAATCCTAAAAACAATTGGTGTATGGAGAAATACTAATATCAGAAAATCTATTAATATCCCTCCCTTGGAACCTTTGTAAAAAAAAAAAAAAATCACTTATCTTTAAAAATTGATAATTCAATGAAAAGATCCCAACAAAGTATTGAAAAATACACCCCGATTAGAAAGAATCCTCTTCCACATAAGCTCCGAGAAATATTACTCGGTTTAATCCTGAAACTTAATTTTACTTACCCTTTCTTCCAAAATTTTCACTAAGACCATAGCAGCCCCCCCACCACCACACCCGACTGATGGGATTCCTTTCCTATCGGCCAACCAGAAATCATTCTCTAGGCTTAACCAAAAAACAAGCTATCTACCTCGTTTCCAGCTACAAGATTGGATGACCGAACATGGTCCTCACCGCCATTGATAGCTGCTTGCTTTTAAAACATTTTTCTCATCTTCAAAAGTAATTAATCTTTTCAAAACTATAAATTTGTTTATTAAAACGGAGTAAACTTCATTTTCCCTCTACTTAGCAGAACATGATTATAATTCTAGTTCTCGATAATAAAACTGAATCTCCGATTATCTCAAATTTTTAAATCCTCTAATTATTTTCACTTAAATTTTACGCTATAGCTTGATTCAAATTTCCAAAATTTATTTTTAATCCCCCCCCTCCAATTATCTTTAACCACCCCTGGGCAATTGCAGATTTCAATGATGTGTCACAATATTTCTTTCAGCCGGAATAGGGATTCAAGTCGTGCTGGTAAGGATTCCTGAAAAGCCTTTTCCGCTACCAAGAAAATTTGTCCCATCACTAGCTTTTATAAATTAGATCAAAAATGATTTTCCCTCGGGTTAGTATTAAAGGCGTTTTAACTTCTTCCGTCAATGTAGAAGCCAACCGCCGTTCTACCATTTTAATTTTTTTTGTCAATCAATTGCCATGTTAGGCTTAAAAGCCCATATTAGGTATGTCAAAAGGTATCGAATTAGTGTCCGGCCGTATACAGCATTTTGGCTATCACGATTCACGTTATAAATAAATAAAACAGAGATAATAGCCTTTATTGCTGCACATCCATTATATAACTGAATCACACAAACACATAAAATTTATCCTCGTAAATAATATATATAACCATATTTAATCAATCAAAACTTAACTCACCTATTAAAATGAAAACCGAAATCAACGAAAACTGCATTGCCACTGCAAATCTAATATTTTTTTTTATTAACTATTCACTTCAAAAATTTCAAACTTAAAAATAATGACCATTGCCAAAACCTTTTTTAATGCGTCTTTTTTAATATACGTAGTAGCAATATTCTCTTTATATATATCGACTCAAATTGATAGAATTTGTTTGTTTACATGGAACTCAGAAGCAACACGGGGGCTATTGGCAACAAACTTCGTAATTTTGAACCTCGGTCCAGTGAAAAGGACGACACCTCAGCTGGCACACCACGCCAACGGGAGGTTTGTGGGACCCGACAGATTTAACGTGCATCAGCCCCGGCAACACGGCGGGTCTTAAGCGGTCAAGGATCGAATCCGCGACTGAACGAAAACCGTCAGCCACAAATCCGAAACTTTGACCACTAAGCTACCGCGGCCACGGCGGGTCAAGACCTTTCATCTCGAACCTGCGACTCGATGAAAACTGCCGGCTGCGAGTCCGCTACCATGAACACTAGGCTACCGCGGCCACGCGCAAAAACAAGGTGTAACAGTGGTCTAGACGTTAAAAATCTTTGCTACTCTATATCATATTGACCCAACAATAAATCTAAAAAGATGTTGGAAAAATGAAGAAAAAAAGTTAAAAATGATTGACAAAAAGGAGGTTTGAAAATAGAGAAGAATCGCTAGGATATATAGGGGGCGCGTCAACCGAATTTACCACAGACAGTAAACCCCAAGTGAACGAAAAAGATCGCTAGGGAGCCTCGGAATCTTGATTCCCTTACCTATCAAAAGAAGATAAGGCTCCTGAGGGTTTCTTGAGCGAATTACCAAAAGGTTGGAGCGGGGTGCCAGCCCAGGTGACGACTTAGTCACCTGATCGTGACACAGAATTGGGAGGCCCTAATGTCAGGCAAAAATTGGTAGTCAGAAAAAACGATTTAAAAGCACGCCAAAAAATTTATCTCAAATACAAAAATGGACAGTTGGAAGAATTCAGTACATATAACAAAATTATGTTAAAAAATCAACAGCAAAAGTAATGAATTTTTCGAAAAAGAAAAATAAGTTATAAAACAAGTCATAAAATTCTAACAATTGTCTATATTTTTTAAATTTTCAAAATGTATTTCCTACAGTAGTAAATCTTATCATTTGTCATTGAGGTCTCTTTCTCATCTTTTTACTCTGAAAATCCTTTTTCATTGTAATTTCTTCAATTATGAAAGTTAAAAAATTACAACTCTGAAATGGAATTACAAAGTTCCAAATATACATATTTCTAAAATCTTTTAAAAAGTGACTATAGCCTTTACTCTACATATCCATCATAATTCAATAAAGTAGGGTAGATAATAGCCATTGATGCTCTATATCCTATAAAATCTTCAAATAAGTATTTTTTTAAATAGTTAACATGACAAAAAAAAAAGTTAAGTATACTTTATCAGTACAAACAAAAGAAGTTCTTAATCACATTTTAATTGAAAATCACTATATAAAACTATAAATTCAAATATCTATTACAAACAAACACGGCACACTATTTTTTAAAATAATTTCATAATAAGGATTAAGAAAATAATTTCAATGAATTTAAACTCAAAAAGAATAAAGCAGCTAACTTAAATTTTTGTGGAACTAAAATAAAGATATTTTTTTCTCTTAAAAAGCTTATAAAAATTTAGATATAGAGCAGATTTGCTTCTTGTAAATGTAAATAGAATATGATTGGGTCAACAGTTTCTGGTTCTCAACTTGAAAAAATTACAAAATTCTATAAGGTATTTCTCTGTAATAGCGGTGCCTGCTGATGATTTGCCAAGTGACTAAGAAATATCACCAAGATATGTTGTTCTACAAGATAGGCTTTACGAGTTTGGTGACACTTTTGACATAATCAGAATTTTACAGGTTCATTATAACAAGGAAGTACCTTTTTAATCAACATTTTATACTTATTTAAACAGAAAGGAAACTAAAATTTCCAAAAAAACCTTAAAAGTAAATTATATATAATGTATATTAATAATAAATGCGAAACAAATAATGTTTCAGAAGTGATAATACAAAAAATTTAAGAACTATCCAACAATCCATGGAACAATTAGTAATACAAAAACATTCTTCTCAGAAAGGGAGGAAAACTTTACTTACAAACATCTATTCATTGAAAATAAATGAAAACTGACATGACAACATTATTGATGTTTATAAAACTGTATGCAACAGCTTTATACCAATATTTTTTAAAACACTAGACAAAAAAGTTACAGTTAATTGTTATATACTAATGCCTTAAGCAATAAGTGTAACAAGAATATCATGGCATTGCTTCATTATTTTATACAGAAACATTTATTAGCAAAAGATATTTCTTTTTTCACACAACAAATGTTGTAATCATCCAGACTAATTTCACTCGTGCATTAAATTTTACTATTATCACAAATTCAAAAATGAATTGCTATCTTCTACAAGACCCTTTGGGGGGGGGGAACACAATAGCATTTTTTATTTGATTTTTTAAATCTAAAACATAAGAAATTTTAACCCAGAATTTTAAAATTGCAAAATGACATCAACAATGTCATCTTGCATGTCTAACACAAACACATAAAAAATAATAAATAAATATTTAACCAAACTATAAATATACAATGCTAAACTAAAATGCCTAATGGTTCTTTAAATTACCATTATCAAATGCTCATAATTTACTCTATTTAAATTAGTTGGCAAAGTAATATTTATTAAATTAATTAGCTACATTAATGAAAGCTGATCAGTAAATAAAAGGTTTTACTAATCAGAGAACCAACAGAAACTATTTTTTTTAAAATATTATTTTTAAGACATTGTATAATTCTTTCAAATTTTTTTTAATCAATATTTTTCTGTATTCCAATAGTTCTCATTTTTAAGAACAATTTCCCCTTTTTAAATTTAAATAATTATTTAGTAATTTTCAATTGATTTTCATCCATTATTCAAACTTCGTAAAAAATAATTTCCTAATATTTCAATTCCTTTATAAAATGATATAAAACATCTAAACTACAGAATATACAAATAATCAAAAACAGGGTATTTTTTCCATTATGACCATGCTATTCAGTGACTTTTTTTTAGTGAAACATAGCCAATTTGTCTCGGTTTCTTTCAAGGTGGTAATCGTAATTTTAACTATCACCTCTCAATCAGGGTCATAAACAATCTATTAAAACATTACAATATATTTGTAAGATAGATGACCATTTTAAAACTTATGCCTTACATTTAGTGTTTAATATATTCTTTAGTGTTAAATCTTTTTTTTGCATATTTGTTAATTAAGATGAAAAATATAACTATTTTTTCCTGAAATTACTCCTTTCGTTTTTTTCTTTGGGAAGTAACAGAATAAGTAGTTTAATGTTTGGTGAAAGTTTTTATATGATAACCTAGTATCATGGAGGAAAAGAAAATGTATCAATTTAATACTGAACTGTATAGTATGGGTTTTAATGGAAAAGTACCAAAATAGAAGACAATTTTATAAATTGAAAAACACATTCCTTGATTAAAGTTAAAATCAATATACAAGATAATGCACTAATAAATAAAAAAAAAAAAAAAATACAAGATGTTGTATCTTAAAAATCAAAGATATATATTTAAAAACAATTCCCCCCCCCCAAAAAAAAATTCTTTACGGTAATATTTTTCATGAAAATATTACTTCAAAAATACAAAGAGAAATAATATTTCAAAATATACATAGAAAAATACACAAATCTGGATTAAGTGAAGATTCAAACCATAAATTATTCAAAAATAGCTCAAGTGTAAAATAAGCTTTGTTTCCCCTTTAATAAAATAAATTATTTTTAATTGTTTATTTTGAAATTCAAATAATTATTTAATAACCTAAAATAATTTTTATCCAATACAGATCTTTTTGTAGAACTATTGTGTAAAATAAACTTCCTTCATTACAAGTTAAATATTTGGCAATTTAGCATGTTATTAAAGTATAAATTAAACATTACATTACAGCACGTTTTATTGTCTACCACTGACAACTTTTTTGATTTAGTGAATATGAATGCAAAGTAATATATGTCTTTCCTGAATCCCCTTTTCCATGTTTCCCCAAATATACTATTTAAAAATGAATGCTGCAATAATGAAGATATGAATTATTGAACTGTATTACTTAATAATAGTCTAGAATTTGAACAGATTTCTTTCCCAATGACAAGAAGATAAAATTTCATTAATAAATTCTTAGTTTAGAACTATATAAATTTTAACAAAAAAAGTACATTTTAAAATGAAATTATTTTGTAATTTATTATTTTAATGAAAATAATCCATCTGTAAATTTTCAACAAAAATCTGCAAAATGACCGTTACTAAAATATAAGTTATTACAAATAATATGAAATTCATTTCTTAAAAGAAAAAAAGAACAAAACAATCCAAATCATTCTTATGTTACAAAAAAAAACATTTTTTTATTTATCTGTAATCTATAAGAGTATTAAACTATTACTGCAACTGCTTTAAGTAAAACTTGAATAATTCATTTAATCCAATACCTCATTTTCCAAAAACACCTCTTGAAAGTTAAAAGTAATTATAATATATATACTCTTTTCCTAATATAAAAACTGATAATTTAGATTTATATTATCATATAAAAATTTTAAAAATAATCGAACTTTTGTTTGCATGCTCTTTTTCTTATTTTTAATTCCATGTATTTTTTACTTAGAGTCAATAACTTATTTTGAAGTGAAGTTATTTTTACAGCAGTAATTAGTGATTGTTTAAAGTGGGACTGGCAAGTCCGTAAATTTTCTGGAACTAAAATTCCAAACCACTTTAATGGATCTACATAACCCAAAGAGACATTATCTTTTATGTCAGATGTTTCATTGTTACCTTCCTCACCAGACGATAAGCAAACCTGCTGGACATCTTCAACATGTCGGTCATCAGAATTAACAGAACGATGTTTCAATTCATTTTTATTTTTTTCTTGCTCAGTATCGTCAACAGGATGATAATTTAAAAATGTCACATCTTGATCCGCATCATCCACATCTAAGTAACTACTAACTCTAAAAGATGATGTTAAAGAACTGGAATTTACTTGATGTATATCGATTTTTCGCCCGCTCATCAAGTAACGGGACTTCGCCATATTAATATAACCTTCTTTTAAATTAGCTTCAAAATACTTTCTCTCCATCAAAATACTTTGCAGAGTGTGAAGAATCGACTTTGATATCTCATCCATTTCTCTGAAAATACCTTTCAGTTCGCTTTGATATTCGGTTACATTGATTCCTCTAATTTGAATCATGCCTAAATTTGGTGCAGCCATCTTAAAACTTTCGAGATACCAAGATAATCGCGAATTGACTAACTAGGTTTATAAGAAATATAGAACAGCAAAGGCTAAATTCCCCGAGTATGACTATTTGGTTTTTCAGGATATGAAGCATGAACGGATTTTGTCCCCAAAATTATAAAATTTGTGATTGGTTTCAAGCGATATTTTACAAACAAAGGATGTTATCCAGTTATTTCAAATAGATATAGCGTAACAAAAACAGTGCACGCATTAAGGTGAGTTGTTGCCAAATTTCTGAACAACACTGGCATTGCTTAGAAATCAAGTAGTCTGAGGTTATTCCTTCTTAGCAGAAATGTAAAAATGAACAATACTATCGCACCAATTCAGAAATGCCTTCAATATTTTAAGCAAACAATAAATTTTCAAATATAATGCAAATTTTAAGTGAAATGTGATTTGATATAATAAACAACTTATTATTCGATGGAAAAAACTGTTATTTAATTATATTTAGGATTAATTTATTTTAAGTGTTTGTACTAAAAAAGAAATGGAAACAGAATATCCCAACAAGAATGTAAAAAAATTATCTGATCATACAGGAAAACATTACTAGCGCAAAAAGGGGGAAAGAAACATTAATTTTAGTGAAATACATGTTCTGGCAACAGCGGTGATACCCGCCGAAATTAAACCAACCGTTTACAGAGAGGTGTAATTCTTCCGCGCTTTTCCTAAAGCATTAAATGGGGAGATTGCGGTTAGTATTTGGTCACGTAGTAGTTCTCTGATGAGCAAAACATTAAGTAGTTATTGTGACTTAATATATCATCCAAAATATCTACCATTTGTGTTATATAATTGTTTATTTTAAATTATCTTCAGTATTTGAATTTCGATAAGGAAATGTAAGACCGTTTGATTTTATTCTTTCTATTTTTTAAGTGTTTTTTTTTATCTTATTATTTTTTTTACTAAAAACAAATTTAAAATCATATAATCAATAAAGCGATTTTAAACATTTTATTATTATGGTAAATAAAAACTGATAAATTACTTTTTAATCACATTTTTACTGAGACTGCATCTAGTTTTAAAGGATGAAAAATATTGGAATAATTTTGAAATTATTTTTTTTAAAAAAATAACTGAAATACATTTTTAAAAATAAACTACGTCTGTGCAATTTTTTCTAAGTTAATAGATTTGTAACCACTCTCAGAATGTTGTAATATTCAGTTTCTGTTCCTGATTGAGTAAAAAAATCTTCCCGTGACTAGAGCAATCGATCTAAAAATTCTCCAGCTGTGCTTTATTAATATTATTAGTCTGTAAAATTTGCTCTGTTTTGAAAAGTAGAATTAATTTTAATGTTTAGTTAACTTGTACTTGTGATCATTTTTCACTATATTACAGAGGATTTTAATTGATTGATATTAGTTTTTTAATTCGGTTAGTAAAAGCTCAATTGTATTTTTGATATATATTTTAAGTTTCATTTGATTTATTTTTGTTATAATTTTTTCCCCTTGCAATACTCTTTATTTATTATAAATAAGGTAATAAGAATTTGGGGATATTTTGGATATATATCTGAATATGTTTCTTATAACGTAATAGTTTTGTACAATATTACAGAAAATTTCCTAAACAAATTCACATGCCTTCATAAAACTTTTTTATATTTAAAATTTCTTTCATATGTGTTATTCAAATAAATATTTGAATTATTTTAATTGTAGTAAATGATATTGTATTTTTTTTTTTTTCTTATTTAACTTAAGTTTATTTAAACTACATTAATCAGCAGTATTTTGTAATTGTTAGATTTTTTTTTTATTTTAAATCAGTTGATAAATAGTTAATTCTTCTATAGACTCTTGAGTATACATTTTTTTTTAATTGCATAGATTTATTATTTTTTTTCAATGGTTGATAGATAAAAACTCTTAGAAGCTCATATTCAATTGAAAATGATCAACCTAAAACGAACTAAAACTTCTGAATCTAATAATACAAGGCCCTTCAAAGAATTGAAATTGGAGTCTTTGAAAGAAAACATGCCTCCAGAATCAAGTGTAGATGAAGAGCTTGAGAAAAATATTTCAACTAGTGATGAAAATCATCAAGTAAAGCATACTCCCAAAAAATGCACTCCAACTGATGATGATCCTGTTACACCAAATACTAATATTAAGCTGCTTACTACTGTTGCCTCTACTCAAGCTTATGCAAATTGTAGTACACCTAAAGTGAGTACAAATAATCTTACTCTTTAGTTATATTTTTTTACATAATTGTAGAACTGTATTGCCAATTTTGTTTGTAAGAGATTAATGTAAAAATTATAATAAAAAGATCAAAAAACATTCTTTAGAATTAAATTTTAAGCTCCATTGTCACATAGTTGTGCTAAAGACAACCAAAAAGCATCGAAATGTTTTTTTTATCACATATATAATATGTACATTTAATAGGTATTATTGAAATGCAATATTTTAAATAATATTTTTAAGCAGAATATTTGTGAAGAAACATTACTAACATTAGTTTTTTCTATAGCTACTATGAAGAATTTGTATTTACTTGACATACAATTTTGAAGTGTGAATTTTTTTTTTGTACATATATACTAATCTTTGAATTCTAAAACTTGTTTTTAAATCCAATTCTTTCTTATTTACTTTACTCATTAAAACTTATATGTTCATTATATTTTTAAAGTATATGTTTGAAATTATCTTTTTTCTTGAATCAAATTGGGATTTTTCGTTCAGACGTGTCCTTTTTTACGTTTTTCTGTACTTCACTTGGTGTGTGTGTCATCAAATTTTCGATCGTTTATTTAACCGACTTCCCATCAAGCTAGAACTCTGAAACTTTGGGAATCGTTCTTACTTGCCTAACAATGCAATATTTAGATATTTGCGACAAGTTTTAACTAATATTTCAATAATTTTAATTAAAATATCCCTTCCATTCAGCGCTTTTAGGATTGAGGGGGGAATTTCCCTTACTGGGAACACCAGGAATTCCATATATGCCACATGAGGTATCGTAAAAATTTTCTGCTTGCAAAGGGGAGATAGTAAGGGTTGCTGACTTTTAGTCAGTAATCATTCACAAGAAAGAAAGATTCCAATATTTGGTGCCATGTCATATTACAATTTTTCCTGAATTCTGGTTCCCATTTTTAATAGAATGACTTACAAACTTTCAAATTCATGTTTTGATTTTATATTATGAATTTTTTAATACGCTCACAAATGTCTCTGTTTAAGTAAATTTCAAAGTTAAAAATTATGTTTTTTAGAATTTGATGTACAGCATTTCAGAAATACTAAGAAAGTAGAATTTAAATTATTCGATACATAACTTTTATTTGCTCCATTTGTTATTTATTAGTCTACGCAAATTGCTAAAAATAACTTAATCTGAAAAAGAATTAATTGTATCCATTGCTTAATTATGAGATAGATTGATGAAGGATGTGGTGTAATATAGGCTAATATCCCTTAAGTATGAGAAAAATATTATGAAAATATTAATAAGGCATTATATAATAAATATTTGTCTTTTAAAATAATAAAGTTCATTTGTGTTTTGTCCACTTTTTGGGGTTTAGAAGAGTATGACGCGTAATACATGTAGATTTATCTACACTTAGCCAATCATACTCGAATTAGCCTTACATCGCCCCCACATGGTTAGATCTGGTAATCCAAAAATATTTGGAAACTAAGAAGGAAAGGCTTGTATATGTTGTAAAAATTTTCAGTAAAAAATATTCAATGAATGATTGATTGAATTGAAATTATAATTATTTTTTTTATGCATTTATCACGTGTTTGTTTTGAATTTAATGTATAATAATTAATATACTTTGTCATTATATAAAAACGTTGGTTTTATCTCGAATTTTTTATATATAAGGGCATTCTGTCCTTTTTAGACATAATGAACTCTGTTACCCAAATGTGATCAAACATATGTAACATATAACTCAGAATTTAGAGATATTATTTTAACAAATTTTACACATATTTTCATTGTTATTTACAGATTTTGTAACAAAATTGTTTGTATAAAGTTTTGAAAATGCATTTTAAAAACTAACAATTTATTCATGTGTATAATTTATTTCGTGAAGTTTTCAAATTTTTTAAAATAATGTATATTTGGAGTATATTAAATTTATCTGCACAGATCAACATTGTTTAATTATGAATGAAAAATTCTGCTCTTTCAAGTAAATAGCTCTTCCCTGTTCTTTTGATAAATTATTTTTTCTAAATTCTTTCTTATGCATATACTGGTGTAATCAAATGCAAGTAAATATATTCTTAAAACATGTAAGTGTAAGTATGCACATATTTAACAGAATTCGTTATTTAAGAAATTTATGAAAAATGATTTATTTTACTCATCCATAGTGTACAATGTTTCACATTAAAGATTTATTAAATTGCAGGATTTTTTTAAAGGTAAAAAGTAACTTAGTAAAAGAAAACACATTCAATATACTAATGTTGATTAATGCTTTTATTATTTTATTGTAATTTTTTTTTTTTTTTTTTGAATAAAGTATGTTGACTCTCTCTATTTTTACCGAACATCTGATTCAGGGAAAATTTTCAAGAACAATTTTATACTAATATTGTTCTTGATCGTTATTATATGCTCATAAAATTATATAGTTAAATTCTTTAAATCTCTATTTATCTTTTAAAATATCACATTACATTTTTATACATTTTATTTGTAACATATAATTATTCAAATAATATTTTTAATTAAAAAAAATTGGTTGCTTTAAAATCTTATTTCATCTGACAACCTCCAAATTAAAATCTTACATTCAAAAAATTCTAAAATTTTGCTGTGTGTTGACTGATAGATTTGTATTTCATTAGAAAACTGCATCTTAGTACATGTTCATACAATACATGACTCGCTGATAGTTTCCAACATCAGACAAATGGCTAAAGGATTTTAATTTATGTTTATCCTAAGTATTTTTAATTATATTTTTTGTAAAAATCATTGTGTTTTATGCACTTTTTACCTACTTTCACTCTGTACTAATTGAATTACTTTATTTTTTTTATTTTTCCAAAAACAATTTATGAAATTAAATTAAAACTCAAATTGTATAATATAGTTATAGTTCTTTATAATATAGTTTAAACTAATGTTGTGCTGTATGTCTTTTATATCTTTAACAATGTGCTCATAGTTATGGTGAATAAAAAGTTAGTTGTTAATACCTGCTTGATTATTTAAGATTCTTTTTCATTTCTGTGACCTCACAAATCAACTCTGTTTATGTTTTAGAATTTATATATAGTTTAGAATTGAATCACATATTTTGGATAAAAATGTACTGTAATTTAAAGTATTGTCCAAAATTAAAATTAAATTGCATGCAAAATTACAAAAATCGCAAGTGCAAAAGCCCAGTTGTCAACATGCAAGAACTGGTGATAGAGACTAAACTGCTACTTTTTTTGGTTGGTTAGCACCAACATAGAAAACTGTAAAGAGGTGGGATTTCTCAAATGTGTCAAACAATTTTACCTCAACTTAATTTGATAATCAGTGTTAATTATATGTGAATCGGAGTGTAGAAGTTGTTTGAAAGGATTATTAATTAACTAAGTCACTTCTTTCGTATATTTTGAAAGGTGTGCAATCTTTCCAGATATTTTACTGCAGTAGATTCCTAAATGGAAGAGGCATATAGTATTAGGTTTCAGAATTGCTTTATAGAGCCAACAGCTTCTGGTGGATAGATGGTATGTTGTGGCTGATGTTAATTTTGCATATAAAAATGACACCAGGTATTTGAGTTCAAGAAACCTAGAATGACAGATCCAAAAATTGTGATGCTAAACTAATTGCCTATGCACCACTGTCTCTTAAAGAAGAGGCAGACACTTTTCAATTCATTAACTTCAATATTCCTGTCAGTTAGCCAGAGCTGTAAACAGTAGGCAGAATTCTGCGATTTTCTAATTGCAGATGTTCTGAGCTTTGATAGCAGGGTCGTCCACATTCATTTTTTGCTAAATAAACTAGCAAAGCCTTTGGAATATCATTAATATATAGGTTGAAGCGAGTAGGTCAAAAGAGTAAACCCTGTGATGTATCGCTCTGAATCCAACAAAATGAGAAAATTATATTTATACTTTTGACTTCTACAAGATTATAATTTTTATGAATTATTCCAAAAAACTAAGTCACAGCAACTTGAAGGTTTAGATGTTACACTTTATAGAAAGCTTTGACTGTTTTCACAAAAGATCCATCATCATTTTGCAGAATTGATGCAAATGGCATTGACAAATTTTGTACCAAATATCAAGGATTTCTCTAAAGGTCTTTGTTAAGTGTTATACTTTTTATTAATATATTTTAATAAAATTAAATTAAAATTTATTTTATTAAAATTTTAAAATCATTTTGTATTCTCTTTATTATATTTTCTTATTGATACATTGCTTTAACTAGCACTTCATACTTTTGTTGAATATGTAATCATATTAATTTTGAATTGTGTATTTAATACTTTATGTGACTCTATAATATATGAAAACTGGAATATGGCTCTCATAGACTTTAAACATGTCTATTACTGTTATGAACGAATTACTAAAATTTATTTTTACATTCAAATAAATTATTAACAATTATCACTGATTTAATCCCAGGACTTTTCTCAATTTTTAACATGCAGTTGAACTTTATCAAATTCGTTTGGTAATGGAAAAAATTCTGGACTTTGACAAAAAGCCAAACAACTTGCTCAGTTCCTCCTAAGATTTGATGTTGTGCCAAGTTTTTGTATGAAACAGAAATAACAATTAAAAGTAGTAGAAATATAAAGTAATGGTGATTCTCATTTCAATATCAAAATAATATGACCTTAAAATGTGCCAAAAAGTAAGCCAATTTAAGATGAAATAATTTAAAGATGTCGATAAAATGGCAGTGTCACAATTGTCATAAAATTCTAGGTGATTTTTTATCCATATTTTACAATAAATTTTTTGGATTCCTGTTGGCTATAAATTAAAACAATATATCAATCAATAGGGTTAAAAAGGAAAATTTTTAATTTTTTCGAAGAGTTTTACTTTAATTAAAAAAAAAAAGACTTTTAGAGAAATGTTTCAGCATTATTATGGTTTTTATTTTATTTCATTGCTGGTAAAAGCAGACATTATGGTAATACAAAAAGTACTTAATTTTTCTACTTTACATATAAGAATGTGATTTTTTGCAGAATGTAATTGTTTTTTAAGACATAAAATAAATTATGAATTAATTATAAATTAAGTATAAAATACATTTTATTTAAAAATTTCTTTATTTAAAAACTGAAGATTGTGTAAGTAAAGGGAAACAAAGTATTTGGATAGTGATAACATTATTTTTGTGTAACTTTATTTGCCCCTTCTCCCCCATAATAAATTTTGCTTAGTTTTAAAAAAATAAAATTTTATTGTGACTATAAAAAACACCGAAATATATATATATATTTTGGTGTATTTTTTATAATTCTTTCGTGTTTATATATATATATTTTTTAAATTTGTTCATATTGTCTTCCATCATTTAATTCTGGAAGTTATATTATACAATGCATAACTATCAAATGAAAATTACAACTGCTAAAGTATTTTTTAATGTGGGAAAGTTTTAAAGTAAAATTTTGAGCCACAGTAAATTAGTAACTTGATGCTTAATTCATCTGAAAACTATAAGGATTTATGACAATTGTTAAATCAAATCAGGCTACAAAATACTTGCATGAAGTGTGGCAGTTGATTTGAACAAGGTGTTTACTGAAGAGCAATCCTTATTTTTCAACCAGTTATAAATTATTACTTATAACACTGATAAGTTATTTTGTGGCTCTAGTATGACTAAATTAAAATAATATTGCCCTCATTTTTTAAATGCATCTAAAAGTTTAAGTTATTCAAAATTCTTGATTCATATTTAAATGGATCTTCTTAAACTAATCATTTCCCTTAACTCATTTCATTTTTGTAACATCTACATCCACTAAATTAGTATTCGATGGAAGATCAACTTCTTTCTGATGATAATTTGGATTATGAATCACAATATTAATTTATTCCTAATTTAACCTATATGATGTGATTATATTTTGGTGGCCGCGTTTGCCTAGTGGTCGTGATTTCGGATTCGTGGCCGACGGTTTTAGTTCAGTCACAGATTTGATCCTTGGTCGCCAAAGACCTGCTGTGTAGCCGGGGCTGATGCACGTTAAATCTGTCAGGGCCCAAAGTCCTCCCGTTAGCATGGTGTGGAAGTTAGGATAAGGGGTGCCAGCTCAGGTGTCATCCTCATCACTTGACCCTGGTTCAAAATTAAGAGATCCGTCGCCAATAGCCCTCGTTTGCTTCTAGTGTGACAATAATTGAAAACTAAACTTAATTATATTTTATACCAAGAAAGGGTATAGTTTTTGTTCCTTAAATTCTATCAGTTTATTCTTTTAACTTTTTTTCCTATGCTTTGTTAGTGTCATATATTACAAATAACACACTAATAATTTCTCTGAAATTATGTTTTTATTCCTAACTTTTAAGTTTGAGATTGTTAGCTTATTCTACAGCTACTACATCCATTGTAGTTTTAATAAATGAAAAATTAATAGATTAAAGTCATACAAATTCTGTACTAAAACTTTTAATTGATTTACATATGCTTCTGTAAAATAACCATTTGTTGCGAGAAATGCACTAATATGCTGAAGGGGGATAACTAGTGTGTTGATAGGGTTGTTCCTCCTTTTTAATAAACAATGACAGATTTTTCTCCCCTTTTTCTATTGGAAACCTTCCCCCCTCCCAAAAAAAAGTAACATTTAGCTTCGTAAAACCATAAATGGGGTATCAATTTTGAATGTTGTTGCTTATATGATTTTGCTTTATTAACCCTTTCTGGCATGGTGGGTCAGAATCTGTGCCACTTGATTAGCATTTATTTACCTGTTTAGCAATTTCTATTGGCAATATTCTATTTCTTTAAAAAAAAATCTATGTAATTTTTGTTATTTACCTCAATAAATGTCACTCTATACCTGGGATTAGGTTTGTTTGCAAAAATATTTTTAAATAAGCCTCACAAATGTATCCCAATATCTCGCATATTTGAATGTTTTAAAGATTTTGATAAATAATTTAGGACATGTGTGACATTTTTTTAATATTGAAAGGTATTTTACTGATAAAAAACTTAATTGAATTCAGTATTTTTAAACATCAATTTCGTTTTTGAAATAGATGGGTCATAATTCGTCCCACCACACGCATGAAAGATCTGCTTGATTGACAGCAGCACAATGATTCTTTTTTGAATGTTCTTCAGAATTGCACACCTTTTTATATCTGTTGTGTGTGTGTACTATAGTGCTAAAATCTCGATTAAAAAATTAACAATTCAGGAAGCTGCAGTACTTTTTGCTAAATTGCCATCTGATTCAGATGCTTCAGGTGTCACTTCTGATTTAGATGAGAAGGAGTTTATTGAACCTCTAGAAAGAATAACTGAAGTCGAAGATATTGTTGAAGAAGAAAGTGATACTTATTACAATGACGTTGAGACTGCAGGACCCTCAGATTCTTCTGTTCCATGCTGGAGCAAACACGAAGTGGATATTGCATTGTCAGAATTCAAAGAGGATTGTGGGCCGACAGGTGAGATTTTGGATTTGAGTGATTCGTCTCGAATAAATTTATTTCTCAGCATTTTCATGTTGCAGTTTATAGAGCATATTGTTTTTCAATCAAATTTATATGCAACATGAAAAAACCATGTG
The DNA here is from genome assembly GCA_019974015.1 of Nephila pilipes. Classification (NCBI taxonomy): domain Eukaryota; kingdom Metazoa; phylum Arthropoda; class Arachnida; order Araneae; family Nephilidae; genus Nephila; species Nephila pilipes. The sequence continues at coordinate 465,560 of BMAW01009525.1, read as the reverse complement.
TTTTCTCCTCTTGATATTAACAAGTTTTTACAATTTCTCGCTGTAAATTTGCTAATGGGCATAAAAAAGCGGCCTAGTTATTGAGACTATTGGAGAAATACTCCATTGTTGCATGATAATTACATTGCAAACATAATGTCTGTCAATAAGTTCAGTTAAATATTGGGAAATTTTCATCTGAATGATAACATTTTACAACCAAAAAGAGGGGAAGATAATTTTGATTAGTTGTATAAAATACACCCTCTTTTAGATCATCTCTCGGAAAGGTATGGGGCAATTTTTAATCTAAACGAAACACAGGCAATCGATGATTCCCTTCAAAGGAAGAAGCAGCCTAAAGCAGTACTTGTCAAAGAAACCAATAAAAAGAAGATGCAAAGTATGGATGTGGTGTGATGTCACCGGATTCACATGCCATTTTCAAATTTATACTGGCAAACTTGGTGACTCTGTCGAAAAAAATCTAGGAGAGTGAGAATGAAAACTTTATGCCAGCCTCTTTATGGAAAGTATCATAGAGTTTTCGTGGACAATTAAATTGGTAGTTATAATTTGTTTTGCTTTCTAAAGGCACAGAAACTAAGCATGTGGCACAGTGAATATGAAATGAAAGAATCTACCCAAAAATTTAAAAGACAAATTTATGTCGTTAGGGATATAGACTTTTATGTTCAGGATGATTCAATTTATTACATAAAATGGAAGGATAAAAGATCTGTTTGTATCCTGTCTTACCTGGAAAAGGCAGCTGAAATGAATCGCGTTGACAGAAAAGAACGAGCCGGTGCAATAAGTAAAGTTCTGTGCCCAAACAGCATTATTTCGTATAGTAAATATTTGGGCTATTGATCTCTTTGACCAACTAAAACGATTATATGGAATAGAATGAAAAAGTGAGAAATTGTGGCACAGGATTTTTTTTCACTTTTTAGATACAAGCATAGTGAATGCATTTATTTTATTTAAGTTTGTTCGGATACCCGATCATGAAATAAAAACTGTGAACGACTTTTGTCTTTCAGTTATAGAAGGATTAACATCACTTCCAGGGAAGAAAGGGGCAAAAAGAAAGCTGAAATCCCCAGTTGCCATAAAAAATAAAAAATCTGTTTGTACACCCAGAAAAGAGGCTAAGAAATGTAAGTCACACACCATTGAGTGACGAAATTTTGGATGTGCGAAAGATGTGAAGTGCCTTTATGTTTGCAAAAGAAAAAACCAACATGTTTTTCAGAATTTCGTGATAAATAACTTTTTTTTTTATTATTTTTATTCTTGCATATATATGTTTTTGAAATAAGTGCTAACTTAAATATGGTATTTAGAATCATGTTTGTGTTTGTTTCGAAAAATGTATGGTTATAAAATTTTGACCCCCAAAAATGTAAGAAAATATTTTCTTTTGTTCCTAAAATTTAAAAAAAATATTAGATATATTGTGCAAAACACATTTTAATCATCCGATTTATTTTCTCATTATTAATAATATTTTAGTAATATTTTAGACTTCATATCAAATTTTATTTATTCATTCATCATCCGATTTATTTTCTCAGTAACACACTAATACGCTATAGCACATGTGCTTGTTGCATGGTGGGACATAAGGTATCCCACCTTCCCCAGTAAAAAATAAAAACACAATTTTTTTCAAGTCTGAAAATCACTTAAATAAGTCCATCTGGCTTATTCTATGACATTTTTTTAAAGATTAAAATATATTTTAAATATGCATGTCACAAAGGATTAAGATATGTTTAATTTCTAAGTTTCTCTACAGCTACATTAAAAAAAAAAGTTTATACCTTTTATTTGTTAATCAGCTTGTTCCAGTTTTTCAGGTTATTTCAAAGGATTGATTTATTTATGAAGTATATGGATTACCAAAGGATGATAAGCATATCAAAACGAAACTCTGCTGCAAATTTAATGTTTGTGTTTTTGGGCTCTGTTTTTTGTTCTTTTTAAGTCTTGCCCTCAGAGGTTTACCTTTAGGTAGATGTAGAAATCAACCCTGAGATTAACCTAATAATTTTTTTCCCTTTGGTGGTAAACATGAATTACACTCTGACACCAGGATAGTTTAGCGATCCTTCACTATTTTTTTACCTTCCTTGTCAATAACTCCCTTTCCTTTTCCCCAGTTTTAAGTCTAGATCACAGTTACTTGTTTGGTGCAGCATAGCATTATCTGGTTTTTGTGTCAATAAACTCCTCTGTCATTCTTTTTATGTTTTTCACAACTATTGCTGAAATGCTATTATTTATTTTGTATCTTAAAGAACCATTATAAATATGGTTAACTAATATTTTGAGATTTTCTCCTTTTAGTCTAGAAATTCAAAACTAAATCCTGCCTCATTTGATTCTGAAGACACACTTCCTGTGGCAAAAGTAAACAGAAAAGAAAAATCTCTGGCGATAATTTGTAATAGGTACTCTTTCATTTATTATATAAATATGAGAGGTATTTAGCGAAGTTTTACTTGAAATGCTCTGCAATTGAAAAATATCCTGCAATATGTGTAAAAAGTGACCTAAAAACTCCTATGAATGTTTTTAAAGTTTTGTTTGCTTCTATGCTTTAAAAAAAGTTATCTTGATACATATAACTCTTAAATATATGTATACGAGTTATTATGATTTTAGCCTGTGTTGTTGCTTAAGTGAAATGATCCAGTTTCAAGAAAAAGTATTTTTTAAATTTTATAATAAATATTAATGTAATGATTCTGATTTCAAATTTAAATTTTCCTGTAGGAATGAGGAATATGTTGTGGATTTGATAGCTAATTTTAAATGCCATAAAGATTTTTTTTTTTTTTTAATCTATTGAAAATGATAATCAAGACAGCTAAAATTAAAGAAAAGGCTGTCAAGCATGTCTGTAAATTTTATAATACTTAGAATGACGTTAATCTTATGTATGAGTTTTGTCTTATTGATTATTTTTTTTTAGCTTTAATCACATTCATTTCTTACTTATAATTACATTAGATTTGCCTTTCATTTTTTAATATTTTTGAAAATGCATAAAATAACTGAAAGATTTTATTTGATTTAAAATATGAGAGGGATAAAAGGGTTTAAATAAAGCAAATTCTGTTTCTAGTTTTTGGGCCTTAATAGTAAATTTTGTCCGATATAATAAAATATACACACAATGTTCCTTTAGATGAAATGTTTAGGTTGAAGCATTTGAACCTTAAAGAATTGAATTAACAAAATTAATATGCTCCACATTTAATCAGACATGCATAAAAAAAGAGAATAAATGAGTGGCACCACTAGCTGAAATTTTGCATGCATAGCTAGGAGTCTACTAATCTGGGCCAAATAAAATTTTCTTCCTTGATTAATAAACCAACTTTTCTGCTGATCCTTAGCACCTATTTCTAATAAGGCCTGAAAGTATCATCCACTCCTATCTCTGCTAAACATTGTATTTATGAGTGATTTTTATAATGGAAGGAAGAATTTTTTCACATTTTTTCAATATAAGAGTGAATCATAGCTTTGACTAATTAAATTTGTTCAGATTTTCTTTTTGGTTCTTTTGGTGCACTTTAATTAATTAACAATAAATATCTTAATTGAAATAAATTCCAAGTTTCTTGTCTCTATTAATAACCCCTCGATTAGTAAATTAACACCTGATTCTCCAATAATTCATTTCTTATAGGAAAGGAATCATTGGAGAACCAAGAAGAAGAATTTTACATCTTAATTCTTGTAATATGATGAATTTACTATTTTGTTCTGATATGGATTTTTTCTCACAAAATGTATCAGTGTTTGAAAAATGTAATTAATTTTATTTTGTTAGCAAGTATCTCTCTCTTTGTGTTTAGTTTTATATTGATGAAAAAACTTATGATTATCTATTTTTTCATTAGGATTCAATGACTTTATAATTTTAGTTGCTTTAAGATATTTTTATTGAAAAAATTATTTTATCTCTAACCTGATTACTTTTTAAATCTGCCATTAGGTTGTTAAAAATGTATCTTTGATGAGCTTAATAAATTTTGATAATCTACTTTCTTGCATATAATTAAAGTGCAGAAAACAAGTTAGATGTGTTGTGAGCTCTGAGAACATAAGACAAATTTACATTTGTGGTAATTGATTATCCCCTCCCCAATTTCTATCTGTTTAAATTCCATTTTTAAGTATAGAGCAATCAAAATCAATTCTTTATCAGATTTGAAGTTAACTAAAGTAACATCTCATTTTCAGAGCAACCTGTTCATTTGTAAGACTTAAGTGTCTAATCATTTTCATATCCTTTCATTTTATTCTAATGTTTATGAATGAGATTCAAAATAAATTGCATAAGTGTGAATAAATGGTTTGTTAATTCATAATTTAATTGGTTTTTAAATCTATAGGAATTTTTGAGTTGTTTGTCTTTTAGTTAATTTTAACATTCAGTGTCTAATAAAAGTATTGAAATGAAAAACTAAAATTTTATTTTTTAAGACAAAAAAAAGGATTTATTATATGTACAACTGGTGATATTGTTTTTAACTTATGCTTAAGTTTTTATTCATGTAATTCATTCATTAAAATTTTTTCAATGTTGATTAGGTACCCTTCGCCCAATTTTCATGAATTATGCTACTTATGAATTATATTGTTTATTTCCCATTTAATTTGCTAAAGTATGAAATGTTTTAATTTATTCCAACAAATATTTATACTTGTTTTTAAAAACTAAGATTTTCTGAAGCATAATTTTTTTTTTTTTTAATTTAAGTATTCTTTAATCAGATTTTATCAATTTTTGAAGGAATGGAAACCTCGTCATATATGTGTTTTATCAAAACAATATAAAAATAAATTATCCCGCATGATAATTTGTTTAATTGATTTCACAATTCCTTATTTCTATTATCCAAAGTTATTTGATTGTTTTGAAATATTATGACATTTTTTAATATATTGTTTATATGGATTCTTATTTTTGTTACAAGAATACAAATTAAGTAGAATTAAACTATAATAATCATTTTATTACGTAGAGGTAAGGGAAGATTATTTTGACAATTTTTTTTAATACTTAATTTCTTAAATACACCAGTGGAGCCTTATATAGCAGAATACCAATTCAAATTAAGGGTTGTTTACTAAACTAATCAAATTTATATATTTCAGAATGTTCAAATACTTTGGCGATATTGTACAGTTTTTAATTATTAGATGCAATTATCTGAAATTCATAAAGTAACCAAATATTTATTCAAAAATTTGACTACTAATTATTTACAATTAAAATGTTTTTTCATTTCCTTCGACAGGTTCCTTTCCATGTATCCACTTTATCCAGATGATAGCTCAAACATAATAGTTTCACTTGATGATGCTTCTGCAAAATTAAGTATAAAAATTTCTTATTTTAGATTGTATTATTTTCATTATGGAAAGCTTTATATAAGCTCCTTTTTACTTTTCATACAATTTAATGAGTTATTTGTGAAAATTTTTTGTTAAATCCATTGCTCATATTTTTTTCATATATTTTAGTGTGTATGTGTATCAGGTGTCTGCAACCTACTGCTTGCATGGCACATGGTACAATTCTCAGTGACACTTGACACTATTCTATAAAGTTAATAGATAAAGATAAATTGCCCTGTCTCTCCTCTCTGCAAATCACATATTTTCTCTCCTTTTGTTAGATTATTCACGCTAATACACAAGTATCAAGCATGATTTCAGCTGAAAAAAAATTTATTTTAATACACGTATGCTATAGGCTACTTTTAACTTTGCGACATGTTCTTATCATTAATGTATTTTATTTGTCTAATTATTGTGACAATTTATACCTACATATTTAATCAAATGATCTCTAAAAAAAGAAAGCTTAATGTCCGCAGTTTTCAAGACTCTTAGGCGAATGAATATAGATTTGCACAACAAAAGAATCGTGCTGTGTGTGTTTAATGTCTTGAAAGCGTCGCATGTCAAGTGTACAAAAACATTTTCAAACTTAACTTCAGTCCATATTTTAGAGTTCCCATGAGAAATATGAAGTTATGGCAAATGTATAAAGAACATATTTTTAAAAAGTGTTGAAATATTGTTCAATGAATTTACCAAATCTACCAACAAATCCTGAAATCAAGAAATACCGGCTTCTGTGTGAACTATTGAAAGTGGCAACTATTTAACTCAAATGGCAGGCAATGTAACAACAAAATATAATTCTGTAGTACAAGAAACTGTTGCTTTTAGGATTGCTCTTGATGAAAGTACTGATAAATTTAAGAATTATTGCAGCTTGATTCCTCTGTCTAGGACAATTAAGAAACAGGATATTCTTCCATCTTTTATAAAATATTTTGTGTAACTACTGATCGCATTCCTGCAATGGTTGGCAAGGAGAAAGGATTTATTGTAATTCTTGAAAATCATGATGTACATAAAGTATTTAATTTCCATTGTATAATACATCAGGAAAGTTTAACTGCAAAATTTTACCAGCTATTAAATTCTGTAATGAATACTGTTAAAATAGTTAATTTATAGTGTCTCAGTCTTCATTAGTACATACAGGCAAGTTAAATTTTTTTCAGAAGAATATATGGATCTCCCCTTTTACAACCATGTCTATTAGCTTAGTGGAGGCAATGTCTTGAATAAGTTTGTGTCTAGCATGGTACACAGTAAAATTTTTCTTAATGAGGAGGAACATTACCCCTAATTAAAAATAAAAGAATGGTTGTGCAAATTGATGTTACTGACTGATATAACTAAACATCTCAATGAACTAAACTTAGGATTGCAAAGAATAGGCCAAACAGTGCTTGAACTTTTTAAGTATAGGAGCGCTTGCAAATACATTGACCATCAACAAAGATGAACTTCAAACCTTCATTGAAGGACAAAAAGGAATTTTTCAAAAGAAGCAAAGGTCTTGAAGCTTGTATGCCAATATTTTTCTTCCTAATCAAACCAGATTTAATAGACTCATTAACAATCGTATTCAATTTGTCAATTTTCGAGTGGATGGAAATTGATGATTTTGAAATGGAACTTATTGTCCTAAAATCTTCAGAATTATGGAAAGAAAAATTTACGGAAATAAGAAAAGAATCTGCAAGATAACTCTAACTATGGATCAACAGCTATTTTAAACTGCTGGATGTCATTACAGGAGAGATTTAATTGTTTGAAGAAAATTGCACATGTTCTACTTTCCACTTTTGGTTCTACATATCTATGTAAACAAATTTTATCTCATATAAAAAATATTTTGAATTCACAAAAAAATTGTTTAACAACTGAACATTCAGAATCATCTGTCAAATATAAAATCACTTATAGCCCTGATATTGTGATATTAAATACAACGGTGCAAGGACAATGTTTGCATTAAATTTTTATTTTTTATTTAACAATGTTGAAGGAATGAAAATATTATGTTTATTTATTAATTTTTATAACTATGTTTAAAATATACATAATTCTTAATATATGTATAATTTTTTATTTATGTTGAAGGAATGGTTATATTTTCTGTTAATAAACAACTTTAAATGATGCATAATTAATATAATAAAATTCTAAATCTATTTTCTAGACCTCTGTTCCCTAACTTTGCATGCATTGCCGCAGGTAGTGAATTGTTTTAAATATTTCCTACTGTGCAGCATCCTGAATCATATTAGTAGATTGGTTTGGCACACCACAGCTACAAGGTTGTCCTGGTGTTTATACATATGTGCCATATATTTTTGCAGTTAAAATTATGGTTTAGTTTTTTTTTAAAAAAAAGGCCCAAAATAATACTCCTTCAGATACAGCTTTTGCTGTCAGTGTTTTCTGCAGATTTCAAGCCCATCTAGGCCAAATGCTATGAAATTTTTAGGTACCTAATATGTACATTAGCCTATGGTATTGAATAATTTCCAGTAACTGATCCGGTTTATCATCTTGTTGGATACTCTGATGCTGATTTTGCTAATAGTCTATGTGTAAGAAAATTGACTTCTGATTGAATGTTGAAACTGGACTATGGTCCTGTAACTTGATGTAGCTAATAACAGTTAATTGTTTCTACATCTACAACTAAAGCTGAGCATATTGCAGCTTTAACTAATGTTAAAAGAAAAATACAATGGTAATGACAACTTGTTAGAAGATATTAGTGAAAGTGAAATGTGTGAAGATAGTTATTCTTATCATTTGCAATCAGTGCAATCAAGCTAATTAAAAATCTTGTATTTCATAAGCATCCAAAACATTTGTGTTACTATTTTATTCAGGATAAATCTGATGGCTCTGTCAACATACAATTTGTTAAGTCTGAAGATCAGTTATCTGATATTTTTATGAAAGCTCATTAAATATTTAAAGAGTAGAGCTGAACATAAAAGAGACTGAGTGACTCTTTCTGAACTTTGACTTTCATCATAAATTTTCTATAACAATCTAGACTTTGTTATTCATGTTCTAATGAACTTTTTTATTTGATAATTAGTTTTTCTTAGTATTCATTCTGATAATCTATATTATAAATGTATTAAATTGCAATTCTGTATATAATTTGTAAATTCAAGTGACTGCATAATTGGAGGGAGTATTGAAGTATTAATTATGTTGTTACAATTTCTGTAAGTTGTTTTGGCAACACATTCGTTTTGTTTTAAGTGCTCTGGTAAATGTGTGGCCTCACTACTACTTCTGGATATGTTCCTTGTATGTATTGCCTGCTGTATACCAAGCCATTCAATCTGTTTCCATTTTCGTAATTAAATGTTTAGATGATTAGGTTTAATAGATATCAATATGTACACTGATAAAAACTCTTAAAAGGAATAAGTAAGCTTTCATATTAATAAATAAATTTACTTTCAAAATGTAGTACTTGAAATAAACTACCATAAATAGGTAACCAATGCATTATAGATAATACATGTCAGGTAGCCTTAAACTCTGAAAAAGAAATGAAAACAAGCTAAAGTAAAAAAAAAAAAAGTCTAAATCCAGTCAATTTAGTTAAAGGATCTAAACTACCATACAATAAATTTGCAGATTTTTAACTGAAATAGAAAATGAATACAACATCAAGAAAAATAACTCAGAAGAATGTAAAAAAATAGTTAATCTAAGGAACTTATAAAATTATATACTGGGTGAGAAATTGTCTTAAAAAAAATGATAATTTAATGATAAAAAAATATCCATTAATAAAGAAATAAATTATTTGATTTTGTGAGAAGTAAATAATAATTAATTGTGGAGAAATTTCCAAAAAAGATTAAAATATTTTTAAAGGAACACCTACTTTTTGGTAATTTTCAATAAGCAGCAAATTAGCCTAGAATGATTTAGAAGATAAAATAGCAGACTCAACTATATTAATTTAGATTCAATGGAGGGAAAATCTACAGTTCACAGCCAAAGGTGAAACTCCAAAATATTAGTGCTTACAAAAAATAAATGGACTTGGAAGTTCCATGAATTGACAGGAATTTAGAGCCAAGAACTAAAATTAAAACTAGATGATACAAGGCAAGAATGTGTATTATATTTTATAAAACATAGGCATACTTAATTATATAACATCACAGCATAAATACATTTAAATTTAGTTACATAATGTAAAATTTTATGGAAAAAATGATAGAAATTACCATACAGTTAATTGAAATATCCTGTAGCCGAATGTAATCAAGAGAAGCAAGTGGTCACAAACTATTCATTAGCATGTCCTGATATAAAATAAAATTCAATAACTGAAAGCAACCGTAATTAAATAATTCGATATAAAAACCAACGTTTTTATATGGTGGCAAAGTTTATTAGAGAAAATTATTGAAATATTAGTTAAAACTGTTAGTTATTTTAAAATTTATTTAAAAAGAGTGAGCGTATTAAAAAAATTCATAAAATCAAACCATGCATTTGAAAGTTTGTAAGTCATTCTATTAAAAAAAAATGGGAACCAGAATTCAGAAAAAATTATTGTGATAAGACATGGCGCCAAATATTGGAAACTTTCTTTCTTGCGAATGATTACTGACTAAAAGTCTGCAACCCTTACTATCTTGGAGATAGTATTTCCCCTTTGTGAGTACAAAAGTTTTACGATACCTCATGCGGCGTGGGGAGTTCCCGGTGTTCCCAGAGGGGGAAAGAAATTTTTTCCTCAATCCTAAAAGCGCTGAGAGGAAAGAATATTTTGACTTATTGAAATATTAGTTAAAACTTGTCGCAAACGTCTATATATTGCATTGTTAGGCGAGTATTAACAATTCCAAAAATTTCAAAGCTCTAGCTTGATGGGAAGTTGGTTAAATTAGCGATCGAAAATTTGATGACTCACACACCAAGTGAAATTCAGAAAAACGTTTTAATTAAAAAGTAAAATTACTACAATGCTGCTATCATTCAAAAGGATTTCTATGTAGTGCATTTCTTATTGTTTGATTGGTACAGGACTATGGTGCCATCTTTAATTTAATGTGAAACATTATTATTAGTTAACACTAAAATCATTACTTAAACTGGAAAACTAAATTCTAAAAATAGATAATTATTGCAGCACTTACATTTTGAAAATCATATAACATGCCCAAGATAATGAACTTCCTGACAGAAGTATTGGTATTTCTGAAGGCTTAAGGCAATAAGTTCAGACCAAAGGTACATGGGCTAGTAATATCTGCTACTTATACTCTCCTCCCAATATTTAAGAATATTGGATCCACATTTGAAAGCTGCATCTAATTTTCACTTGAACACTTGTTGAAGTTTTTAATTCAGTGCCAGGCATAATATACAACATCAGTTGTTTAGCTATTTTAGTCCTTTTTAAAGTTATGCCAATGCTCATATTAATTAGCATAGAGCAAGCGACATCATTGACAGTTCCTTCAATGTGTAGTTCTTTACTTTTTCATATAGTACTGAAACTCTGAACATTTTTTTAGGGCTTTCACAGGAAAAAGCAGCATTCGCCCTATAAGACAAGCTAGATTTCAGTTTTCCTGGTTTCTGGAATGATTGGCTATCAATCGTAGTCACTTTGAAGGAGTTCTTTACTATTCCGATACTATAGCTCAGATTGACAACAAAGTGTATTCAATTTCCATAGATACTTTATAATTTCATTAAAATTTCATTTACATTTTTAGTCCAAGTAATGTTCTGTATTCTCTTTTGAAGCAGCCTCTAACTTGATGAAATACATAAGATCTGATTTCAAATTCTTTCTTTCAATTAGCCTGTTATCTGCTGTATTTCCCCATCCTTGATTGCATCCATAATATATTAGGCAGCTAATGTCATGTATTACTGTGGCTGTTCCATATAAACTTTCCCCTGGATTTCTATCTTATCGTCTTCGAGTTGACCCAGTATATGTCTGCCAAATACACATCGCCAGCCTTCTGGTCGGCAGCTAAATTGTTTATATATGTAGCTGGCTTTCACCACTTCAAGTACTTGACCAAAAAAAATTGCAACAAGTTGGATTGTTCATATTCGGTTACCCAACTCTTAGTCATGGGACAAGTTGTTAGGCTTTTTGACAGTAAAGTACCATTAGCTGGATAGGTTTACAAAAATTCCAAAAGTTTCTTTAAGTTTGGAATCTGTCATCTATTGTTTTTATTATTGTGACCTTTCAACAATTTTTGTTTTGCTTACATTTCTTTAATTGTTCCATCAAAGCTTAAAATTGGTCTTCCGTGGTTCTTTCTTCAAGATGAGGCACTGGTCTTCTCTCCATAATCTCCCTTCTTATAGCAAATGTTATGTAGTTAAACAGTTTTCAGATGTAGGATGTCTCCACAGTTAACTAGCATGATCTTTCGGAGTAAATATGAGTTTTTATTAATTGCTTGAACTTAATATACATAACTGTATGTAAACAGATATTTTAATTCTTGTTAAACTATTATGTAGTGAAATCATAAAAGTATTTTAATAATCTTATATTTAATTCGGAAAAAGTTTAATATTTGTATAAATTTTTTTCATATCCTGAATGCATTTTTCAGAAATGTATCATATACTTACAATCAATATATTAAAGAGAATTTTACATATTAACTTATTCTAGATTTTTTAATGTTAAAATTTGTTTAATACTTGAACATATTTCATCATTTTGATTTTTTTTCAATAAACCTGCTATAATTAAGTTAAAATAAACCATTCAATAAAACTGCTGATTGAACTTGATTGTTTCCCATATAATAATAGAAAACTGTTATTTCTGTATATTTTAAGCTTATTTTTATATTTCACTGATTATGTACATAAATGGTACTGGCTATTTCTAGATGTTTGCATGTTAAAAGCATTCATGTATAAAAGTATTTTTTCAAATATGTTAATTTAATTTCCAATAGTTTATCAAAAACAGTAAGAGGTAATAAAATATATTAATTTGACTCCTATGCAAAATTAATACAGATAAAAACAATAAACTAAATTATGAAAATTCATTTTAATAAAAGTTTGCATTAAAAGTCTTTATAACTCATCCCTGATTTACTATATTTTATAAGCATTTGATAATAATTTATCTGAAATACTTTTTTTTTACTCTTCTCAGAAATAGAGAGAAGAAGATTGTATGACATCGTAAATGTGTTTGAAAGTATTGATATGTTGAAAAAGTTGGCAAAAAATAAATATTTGTGGTTTGGTAAAGTTAATCTTCTACATGCTCTACATAAAATAAAGGTTCGTCAATATTTTTTTTTTCTTATTAGGAAGTTAAATACATAAAATATTGTTTTTAAGATAATCCATAATTAATTTTTTTTTAATTATTAAATTGATGTCTTGTATGTCTTATATATTTATAAATGTATATGTACTTAAGAATATTACCAATTAGAGCATTTTATTTCAGATAACAGCTAAAAAAGAAAATGTGTCTGCCAAATTGCTATATGTACTAAATCACCAGGAAAAAGATTTAGATTCCAAACAATCATGCATATTAGATGAAGTGCAAGTCTTTAATAAAAAAATTGAAATAGAAAATGTTTCTCAGTTCACTTCTAACCTTTCTCGGCCTTCTTTTCCAGAACAAAGGAAAGATAAATCACTTGCAATAATGAGTCAAAAATTTTTGATGCTTTTTCTAGTTTCACCTGTAAGTAATAAATTTTTAAATTATTTGATTATTCATATATGGGGTGTTTTTTTCCCACCTCTCATGTTGCAGATAATTAATGAACTTATGCTGTTTGAATATTAGGTTTTTATACTCTTATTTAATAAAATGAAACTTATTTGTAGAACATCAACATATAATTATTCAATATCTTAATTTCATATGTTGTTTCATGTACTTGCCATTAGAATTTTGTAAATTTTTCGATTAAACAAATCTATTTTTGAAGTATTGTTTAACAGTGGTAAGTATAACTGCATTTTTGTTAGCCAATCATAAATTCAATTATTATAATAAATCCAAACCTAATGAGCATCAAATGTATAGTTCCAATTTTTGACATTTTGCGCCTAAAACGTATACTTTTCAACCTTTTATTGTACAATTATTTTCAACTTTGCTTGCAAAATAAAAGCCATTCCATATTTTTTTGTGTGTGCATGTATCTGTGTTTTTAAATTTTTTTTAATGTTAGGTTCTCTCTGTTTTATAAATATGCAGTAAATGATATGTTTCATTGTATATTTTTTAAATAAAAACGTATTTGTTCTGAAGTCCTTACTTTTTTGTGTGGTTTTTTTTAATCCTTCTCTAATAAATCTTTAGAAAAGCTACTATTTTTTCATGTAAATAATATGAATACACATTATAAATGAGTTTTTTAAGTCTATATCATCTTTTTTAAAGAATACTAACTAGGTATATGCTTTTAAATTTAGTTAGATGTATGATAGTTTTTCTAAATGAATTCAACGTACGAAAGAAAAGTTCTTTGAGTAATTTTTTTTGTTTAATAATCTTAATATCAAGTTTTTGTTTCATTATTTTATAAATACATGTAGATCATGCACTGTTTTTTTTTTTTTTTTTTTTTTTAAATGCTTGTGTTTGAAATGCCATTCATACATTATTTTACGCTTGTTATTTTCAAACATGGTGAGGTATATGCTATATCACATTCACTATTATAAAAATTCGAATTATTATAATAGTGATTGTGAATAACTTAATTGGAACTTTTCAGAAATTTTTTCATAGTATTCATGAGCAATAATTTTTAATGTAGTATAAACAACTATGTCTTTTAAATATGTTAATATTCAAAATTGTCTCATTGTTTTATCTTAGAAGCAATTTTCTGTTATAATTTTATCACAATTTATGTTAAAATTCTTTTTATTTTAAAAAAAAATGTTTTTATAATTGGAATTGATGTTTTTTGTAGTGTAAAGTTATCAGTCTTGGTGTTGCTGCTAAAGTTCTGAATGGTTTTCAGAAAGCTGAAAGATCTGCTCAAATTAAAAGTAATTTATATTTTTTATGATTTAATGTTTTTTCTATGTTAATATTTTCTATTTTAAAATGCTCAAATTATTTTAAATAGGTGCATAACATTTCAGGTGTTACCAATTTAAAAGTGTTGATTTTGATAGTGAATGAGAATATGGTGCAAATACAGAATGCTTTTCAACAATATACAGCATAGTTTCAACTTACTAGGTTTATTTCTTGGTTTTAAGCAAAAATTTGATTTTAATATGAAGTCAATGCCAAGGTTCTCTTTAATATGATATGCTAAAGGACACTATAGATCAAGAACATTTAATAATTAATTAAGAACATTAAAGACAATAAAACAGCTTCAAACATGCTTTTGTTAAAACTATAAAACATTAAATTTACTTGAAATGTATTTCAGCTCAAATTCGTCGTTTGTATGACATAGCAAATGTTCTTTCAAGCATTGGCCTCATTCAGAAAGAAGTTACGATTGTTCAAAATGGTAGAAAGCCTGCTTTCAAATACATTGGACCTGATTTGAAAGAATTCCAGGGCAAGTGAATTAGATTTAATTAATTTGTAATGTATTTAAGATTATATGTATATGATTTTATTTAGAGTTAAATAAATGTAGAGTTGTACAATTGCATAACTAAAACGACATAGGTTTATATATATATCTTCTCTAATAAATCTATTTAGTTTCACCAAAATCTGTTAGGTTTCCTACAACCAAACTCTTCAAAATAGCATTTATGACTTATTGTTTTGAATTTATTTAAAATAGAATGAATGTTTTTATGTTAATTTAAAAAACTGCATATCTTGAATTTCAGGACATCAATTTTTTTAAAAAAAATAAATAATGGTAATTACAAAAACATGTATCATAATAGAATTTGGGGAAGACATAGTATCTTAATGCTTGGGGTACAGATCTGTGTTGTGATTATTGCCATTTATATTTAATTTAACTTTATAATAAAGCAAATTCAAATTATTTTATGTCTGAATAATTTTCTTTAAGTAAAGCTTAAAATAAATTTACAATGAAAATAAACCTAAAATACATTTACTTCTGAATGTGTAACATCATACCCATATCTCCACAATATTTATTTGAGCTTTTTTTTTTTTTTATTTTATTTTAGAAATTACAAATGTAGACAGCATACATGCAGTCAATATCAAAACTACAAACAATACTGGAAAGTCACGAAGTTTAGTACGTCATTCTTCCTTTCAAGAAATTTGCGCTGTAGCTGAAATAGAGCACCAGAAATTATGTCTTCGGGAAACTTCTGATTCTGCTCCACCTTTTGAAAGTAGCATACTCAAGAAAATTAAAATAGATAAAACAACTTTTTCAGATCTTAATTTGAATGATAATAAAAAGAATACTACATTTTTAATTGATGCATTAAATAATTTTAAGAAAGATGTTAAATGCTATAGTATATTGAAAGATAGTCAACCTAAAAGAAACACTGAAAATCTTGAAAACTCTGAACTTCAACTAAAGCCTTTTGGGGTACATGGCCAGTCAAATCTGAAAGTAGTAAATGTGCCCAAGCAAATGTTTACAAAAAATGGATCATATTTTATTCTAAATTCATCAAATAATGAAGAGTCAAAATCCTCAAACTCAATGAGTAAGTTTCAAAAATTTACTTTTTATCCTTTTATAGACATAAATATTGTGAAAACCAATTCCTATTCTGCTACTAACATCTATTCTCTCTATTACATATAAATAACTTATCTAAAAGAGAGCATTGGTTTTTCAATTCATGTAAAGCAGTGCTCCGCAACCGGTGTGCCGCGGCACACTGGTGTGTCATGAGCCAGATACAGGTGTGCCGCGGTCAAATACATTGTATTTGACATTTTACAATTTTTCATCATGTATTTAATACAAAATGACAATTTTTTTTCATAATAATGTCTATTTTTCTAAATATATTATAGAATAATTATTATAACTAAATAATTATTCAATGGTCCTCTGGTGAGAACAGTTGAAAACTGCACAGTGTGTTGTGTAAACACCAAGGCCCACCAAATTAATCATAGATAAAGCAAAATGACCGTTATGCGTGTCGTTGAAGACTCATGCGCATGTGTTATTTGCATTTGCGCGTGGTACATCACATTCACTCGTATGTCATAATTGTCACTATTTTACAACACAAAGTTAAATAAATACGTTCCTACCACTAACGATAATTATTATTAATTATCTTACCGAATTATGTATGGTTAACGTTCTTCGTATAAAAATTTTTAAGTTTTATACCTCTTTAAATATGGATAAATTTTTACGTCGGAAAGATTCGCCTTCACGTACAGATGATGATGAACTCAGCACAAGTGTTGCAAAAAACCTAAAGAAGGTAGTGAAAAGAAGTACGACGAAGACTACATTAAATATGGATTCTCGTGGTGTGGTGACGAAACGGCACCAAGACCACAGTGCATCATTTGCGGCGATCAGCTATCAAACGAGTCAATGGTACCCAGTAAATTAAAGCGGCATCTATATTCAAGCCATCCTAGCTGCGCCAACAAAGACAAACAATATTTTAAGAGGTGCTTAGAACAAAATAAAAAACAGAAGAAATTTATGAAATTGGCCGTAACAGTTTCTGAAAAGGCATTAGAATCTAGCTATCATGTTGCAAAATTAATTGCACGTCAGAAGAAGCCACATACTGTCGGCGAAACACTTATTAAAGCAGCATGCATGGAAATTGTTAGACTTATGCTTGGGCCCAATGAAGTTAAAGAAGTGAATAAAGTTTCGTTGTCTGCTGATACTGTTAAAAGACGTATTCACGATATGTCAAGCGATATTTTAGGAACACTGATTAAAAAACTGTTATCGGCTGAAAAATTTGTGCTTCAGATCAATGAAACAACTGATATTAAAAATAAAGCACAGCTGATAGCTATTGTACGTTTCGTTGAAGAGGACTTTATTAAAGAACATTATTTATTTTGTAAGGAGGTTCCAGAACGAACTACCGGTGGAGAAATTTTTCGACTAACCGATGATTTCTTCAAAATATGTAATATTCAATGGAGCAACTGCATTGCTGTTTGCACGGATGGCGCTGTGGGCAATGACGGGTCGTAAAAAAGGTTTTGTCTCTTGTGTAAGACAAAAAAATCCGACGGTACAATTTATACACTGCTGCATACATCGAGAAGCATTGATGGTCAAGAATTTGCCAGAAGAACTTTTGAACACGATGAATGAATGCATTAAAATCATAAACTTAATTAAATCAAGAGCCATAAATTCGCGAATTTTTGGATTACTTTGTGCAGAAATGGGAGCCGAATATGAATCCTTATTATTTTATACAGAAATTCGTTGGCTATCCCGAGGCAAAGTTTTGGCTAGATTATTTGAGCTTCGTCACGAGGTGCGTGAATTCTTTTTAACACAGAATATGCTCGAAATATACCAGCACCTCGATGATGATTACTAGATAGCCAAACTTGCATACATGGCTGATATATTCGAGCATTTGAACGAACTTAATAAGAAAATGCAAGGTCGAAATGAGAATATTTTGACGTGCTCCGACAAATTACAAGGATTTACTAAAAAACTGAAACTGGCAGAAAGAGTTGCAAAAAGGATGTTTGAAAATGTACCAAAGGACCAATCATATTACAATTGAAAACAACCAATTAATTGTGGATATGGCCCAACAACATTTAAGTATGCTTCAGCAGAAATTTGATCAATATTTTTATTCCATTAATACGGTACGATTGGATTCGAAATCCTCTACAAATTCGAGAGGAATTTTCAGATTTAAATAATGACATGACTTTAAAATTATACTTCTCTGAAGTTCCATTAGATATTTTCTGGATTTACGTTAAAAAAGAATATCCTCACATTTCCTACAAAGCAATCTTAACATTACTTCCATTTTCGACGACATATTTATGTGAGCAAAGTTTTTCAACTCTTGTATTAATTAAAAATGATAAGCGGTCATGCTTAAAAGATCTTGACCAAGAACTTTGGGTTGCGTTGTCAAATATTGAGCCGAATATAAAACTTTTGTGTTCATTGAAACAAGCGCAGGTATCACATTAATAATTATTATGATTGATTGGAAATAAATATATGGTTTTATGTATGTATACTTTTCAAATAAAAAACAAACATTTATTCTAAAATTTGTGTATCAATTAATACCTATATACTTTATCTTTTGGTGTGCCGCGGAATTCTAGAAAGAATTTTGGTGCGTCGTAGGTGAGAAAAGGTTGCGGAGCACTGATGTAAAGCAAAATATAGAATCCATAATGTGCAAATTTATTTTTAAAAATTCAACGTAACCAATAAACATTGTGTAGAAATTTCTTGCTTACAATACACATATATATGCAAGGTGCAATTAAAAAATATTCGGATGGATCAATCTGCTGATAAACAGTACATGTGTCAAGATCAAACAGCACATGATCGAGTCAAAAGGCATCGCTTCTTACTATTCCTGGCATGAGTCAACTGCAGACCTCTCAATTGAGCTGTGACTTTCATTCATATCTGACCTTGCATCTGCAGCAGATCGGGAAAAAATGTTAAATGCTTTTAAAGGGCAACATGTTAATGTGAAATTTCTTCTGAAGTTCAGAAACTCATTATTTGTTTTAAAAAAAAAAGTATACAGGGATTAATGTTTATCTTGCACAAAGGATTTTAAGTAGTTCAAAGAGGGACATGAAGAGATTGAAAAAATCAGCGTTTTAATCCGATAAGACTTGATTGAGTATTTCTGCAGTTGTTGAAACCATGGGATTCTTCATAAGGATCTTGCCTGGCCTATATTGCATTGTCTGTGAAAATGTTTTGGGGCAAACATTTTATGTTTGGAACATCCACTTTATTCACTCAACCTATCCCTTGTGACTTTTCTTTTCCCTAAGCTTGAAATCAGCACTGAAAAGAAAAATATTTGAGACAGTTTAAGCTGTAAAAGAAAAAATGACACCATGAAATGGTTTCAGAAAATAACCAACACTGCTTTGTCCAATCAAAAGCGTGCATAAAGCAGTGGAGGGTGGTATATTGAAAAGAGGACAACGCTAAAATTGTGAAGAATGAAAAATAAAAGAGTTTTATAGCATTAATCTTTTTTTTAGCCACATTTTCTATATATGTTTCTTCTTTCAGTCTGATATTTAATTTTATATCCTTAAGCAAACTTTTTAATTGCTTATCTATATAAATGTGTTTCATGTTTGCATATGGTAAGTTTCAAGACTTTAACACACAAAAACCATATTGTTGTATAGATGTCAGCTACAAAATATAATTTGAACTTCTCTTTACTTACATTAGTTTTTATATTTAATAGGAGCATTAGTGCTTATTAGTCCTTTGCCACCTAAAAAGCCAACAGAAAACCTTGGCAGCAAAACAGAACAAAAGGCAAGATCACGTTTAAAAAGTATTATTTGTGTGTATATCTAAAATAATTATTTTCAATCTTTAATTATTTTGTTTTTCCACAGATTCCAGTTTCACAAACCATGAACTTGGCTAAAACACAATACGATTCAATTCTGCAGTCGTTAAATGTTTCTTCATCTGATGGACAAATAACAACTATTCAACTAGATGGCACTTCAAAATTGAGAGTTTCCAATAATAGTCCTCGACGTAACTTGCTCAAAATAATTGAAAAAACTGAAGTATTAGACATACCTACTAACCATTTAAAGTCTGCAGAAACTGTTTCAAATGGAATCCATACAAACATTGAAAAAAGTAATGAATTATCAAATACAAGAAATAATAGTCCAAGTAGCAGTACTGGTAGGTTTGATTCACCAATCAGTATACCAAGTAACTATGTAACTCCAATACCAACTCCTCTGTCAGATCTTTCATTTCTATCAAATAGTGAAACTGGCTCTGTTCTGAAGAATATTGAAAATGAACCAAGTCAAGTGCAGTCTATTCAGACATCTAAAATTTTAGATAGTCTATCGAAAGAAGATAAACTGCTTGACAAATATACCATACAAGATGTGAATTTTGAAAGATTCTGTTCTGCTAAAAACGAAATATTGAGGTCTAAAAGTCGTACACCATTCAGAGATATTCAAAACTTTTCTGCTTTGACTAATAGTGGTAGTAATGAAAGCATCAATACAGAAATATCGGAAATTTTAAATGGTAAACAACTGGGAGAAGATACTTCAAGAATAAAACCATTTCTGATTGATGAAAAAACTATCCTCAGTCCAATTAAGAGAAGCGAAGAAATGATTAAGACAACTGGAGTTTCTCCACTTTTAACACCTCCTTATTTTCCATCTGATAGTGCCTTTATGTTTAACAATGCTATACTGAAAATTCCTTCCTTATCCCAAGTTCGTAAAAATATAAATATTAGTAGGACTAAAACATCCTCTGAATCTTAGCTTTTCTTTTTTTTTGCTACTTGTGTATGTGTGGCTGGAATTGATAACTTAGGTTGTATTTATCTTAAACTTAAAAAAATAAGTTTAAGTTTTGTTACATTTCGAAAATTATTTATAGTATTTTATATTTATAAAGTGAGGAAAAATTTATTAAATGCAGTGAATTATTTTGTATGAAAAAATTGTACTTTTTAATGAATTTTCAACCTTCATAGCCCTTAATGAAAATCAGTCATATATTATTAGCTATTTTAAATTATGTATATCTTAAAATATTATAGGAATTAGCTAACTGGAAGTATATAGTTAATTGAAGTGCATATTGAAAAACAGATTTAAAAAAATCACTTTCATCTTTCAAATAATTAAATTTTTGCACAATAGCAATTTTTGTTTATCAAAGTAAATTTCAGGTACGAAATATACTTTTTTAAATATATATATTGAATGAAATATTGTTTATACGAATAAATAAAAAAAGGATATATTATGTAAAAATTAGACTTCAATATTAAATTGTTAAGAAATCTTTATTACTATTAATAGCAGTGCTCACAATCCAAATAATTCTGGAAACTTTGTAGTTCTGAAATGTATCTCTCAAATGAACTATTAGTTCACCAGTTAGAGTGAAAACTTTAAAATATTTTTTTAAAATAAACATTATGTAAAGAGCAACTAAAGCTTAACATTAACTATAATCATCGGTATTCATAAATGAAATGCATAGTAATTTAATGTTAAGAGCACTACTATCAAAATAAAAGTTTAAAAAATTTTTGAAGTAGTACTTGTATTTGATATTTTGATTTATAAGCAGAGATAAATGCAACTTCCTCATAACTTTAATGTTTCTAAGTATTATTTTTATATAAGTATTAATAAGCAACAGTCAAAAAATGTACATAAGAAAATCCTTGAAAATTTGTGATTTATATTTATTAAATTTATTTAAAAAAAAACATTTATTATTTTGTTGAATATAAAGGTTTTTAAAAAGTTTATGAAGGAAATATTATATGTATAAAAAGTGTATTGTATATAGTATATTTGTGATTCTGTTGTTTATTTAAAAATGCATTAATTATGTTTTAAAGTAAAGTAAGCAATAACACAAATGCATGAATTCAATATTCTAACACACACTTGACCAGATTTTATTCTGATGAGCCAAAGATCTCGAAATTTCGCAAATTGCAATTAGATAAATGTTTTAGTTATGTAATATATTTAAATTTCAGTCTTTCTTTTCAATTATAATTAATTTTTAAAAAATACATTAAAATAGTTGCAGAAAATGTTTATTTTTTACTAGTAGATGCAGTTGTATGTGTTAGTATCTTAGCTGCAAACCATTTATAGGCAATATTTTTAGCTACAATCCAGGCTCATTAATGCAGTAAGAATAAGTTTACTTAAATGTTCATTTGTGAACTGGTAATGGTACTTTGATTTGATTTAAATTTCATTGTAAAATACATATATTCACAGCAGAATGTTGTACCAAAGATGGAAATCAATTTGCTCACTGCATTGTTCAAAATAGTATATAGATTCAACAATGAGTTTCATAAATTCTAATGAAGATTGTGATGATGATTTATTGTGCATCTTTAATCTCGGATCTTCCTATTCTATTTATTCCATCTCTCCTGCAGGTTTATAAAAAAATAACAAATACTTGAGAAATGTGATATGGTTGTTAATTACTATATCACTTGCAAATGAATTCACAAGAAAATTAATACCAGATATAAAATTTTTAAATATTCAAAATGTAGTTTAAAATTGTCCATTACTTTCTGTTTTGATGAATGTATAATATCCTTCCCATCCAGATTTGAAACTTCGATTTCCACCTACATATGACATAAAAAAAAAAAAAGATGCTTATGAAATAGTGAGTATCTAAAATCAAATGATTTTATTTAAGATAGACTTCCTAAAATATTGTAGAAAAAATTATCTAAATTATTAGAAAAATATTGCTGCCTGATTTTCACCTAACTAAGCTTAAGTTCTATAATTTAAAATCAGAAACAAATTGACAAAAATATTTTTTAACCCTTTCTACCTTTGTTTACCTCAGCACAAACAGTGCATGCATAATATTACAATTGTTACATTTAACGTGTTACAATTGTTCAATTAAATAGAATTTTCATCAAATTCCTTTAAAATCTAGACATTTATGAATATTTTAACCACATTATGATGGCCTTAGACAATGATTTTGAATTCTTAAGAAATTCTCAAAATAAAATAGGATTTTATTTTCATTGGATTATGTGTAGGTTTTTTTATTTTTTTTAAATCTCAGTTAGAGCTACATTGATATGAAAGAGCTAGAGTTTGGTCAAATATGCTGTATATATCAATAACTATTATCCCTTTAGTAGTATATTTTCATACATTCTATATATATGAAGGAATTATTAGTCATAATGTTCTTCAATTCCTTTAATTTTTTTCAATAAAATTTTCAAATATATATATTAAACTAAAAATCACATGTATGTACCATGCATTAAAAAAATTGTTTCTTAATATTTTTAGTTTTGTTTTCAATGTAAGTATTGAAAATTGTATTACATTTGTATCTCAAAATTTTGCAATTATTTGTATAAAATATATGTATTAAACTATATCAACCAAGCATACAAGTATTAAATTAGCACTTGCATATGGAGATTTTCAATAAAGATATTTATTGTTTATTTTATTTAAATAGAAAAATTCTAACAAACATTTGTACTTCTCATTTTTTTTTCTCAGTGGATTAGATGTTCATTCTATTTGACAAAGGCAAATTTAATTACTTTTGGATATTGCAAAGTCCTTTTAATGTATAATAAAATTTAGAAATTTTGGTACTTTTCCAATTCGCCGGCGCAAGCAATAAAGTCGCCAAAAATCATACGACCGATACCGAACGGAATATGTGCTTATTGTGTGTTTTTGCCAATAAAGTCTGCTTGGCGGAATTTGTGCCGACGAAATGGAAAAATACCGAAATTTTTATCTAATTCCAATTTCAATATTTTCTTATATACTCTTAAAATTTTCCCTTTTGTTTCAATCTCATGAGATTTTTTGATAGAGTGAGATATGTTCTGCATAATTTCATCCTATCAGACAACTAACAAATGTTTTGCAGATGTCATAATCTAAATTTTAATATAATCATCTTTGGAAATTGGATGTGGCTATTAAATTTCTGAAGATATATTAAAAACGAAATTTCGTAATATTCCAAAATTTATATTCATTGAAAGTCTTGTTAATTTTTTTAAAATTTTATCTTTCATTTATGGAACATCAGAATTATTTCAACTTAATTTTAATATCTATGAAAAGTAGATATATACCTCATAAAGGCATGGTCTAATGGCCATGGTTTCAAACTTGTGGTCAACGATTTTCCTTGAATTATGGGTTCGATCCTTGGCCACAAAAGACCCGCCAGGGCTGATGCACGTTAAATCTGCTGGGCACAAAGTTCTCCCTTTTGCGTGGTGTGGAAGTCAGGAGAGGAGGTGCCGGCTCAGATGTCATCCTCATCACTTTGTGGCATTGGGCTTTTCGCGGTTTTCTCTTCACTGACCTTGGAGACTTAAATTAAGATGTATTGCTATAAATAACAATTTTTTCCCCCAAAATCCTAATGAAACGTGATTAGGTAAATTAGAGGCAGGTAGATATAAAGTGAAGTGTTTTTTTTAGGTAGGAAAGTATATCAGCTAAGAGAAATCCACACGATAGAGGTCGAGTGTCAATAGCGTTGAGTATACGCCTTACAGGTGGTAGACGAGATCAAGAGTTGCTACGGGTGATATTGATCGTAGCGAAGTCAACTTCAACTGTGAAAGTTGCGTTAAGACACTCTTAATTCGGTATTAGTGAGGACCCGTGTGGTGACTGGGGATGACAGAATAGTCTCACTGTAGCTCATGCATGTCGTAAAAGGCGATTAAAATGCGTACCCAGCGTCCTGGGGTATAGCCGGGCACCCTGCCCCTGGGGATTATATCAGGGACTTGCCTTCTTCAGGTACGGGCATCATGACCCCGAGGTACCTTGGTGATCTTTTTCTTTTCCATGGGGTTTACTGTCTTTGGTAAACACGGGTGACATGTTCCCGGGTTACCCTAGCCATCCTTCTCTATTTTCGACCCTCCTTCTTGTCAACCAATTTTTGTCTTTTTTTTCTATTTCTTCTTTTCTAGACCACAGTTAAATCTTGTTTGGTACACCATTGCCATATTTGGCTCTTGCGCCAATAAACTTTACACTCACTCGGTATTAGTGAGACGAGTGAATATATCTTGGAGAACAGAAATCCATTTATGATCATAGTGCAAGTCTATTGAATAAACATTGTGCTTGAGATTTGTCTAACGTCTTGTATACGTTATTGACATTTTAGTGTTAGTACATTTGATTGAGTTATGGCACAAGAGGCGAATAGGAATAACACATCAATCAATAACTCCCGAGACTAACATTGAAAACAACATTTTTTTTGCAAAATTTTTTTTTATTCATCAACATAACACCTTTTGTTAATCACCTTTTAGGGTGATACAATCGTTCCAAATCTTTTTTTTTTTTTTTTTTTTTTTTGCAAGAAATCTTTTTTGTTGCGAGTAAATAGCGATAAACAGCTTTCTGAATCATCGACTCGTTGCTGTTTTTGTTCCATCAAAAGCAATCGCGGCACCCACTTGGAAAAAACCTTTTTCAGTAAATACACTTCCATATGATATCTGTGTCATCTCAGCAATCTCACGAAGCTTCACCTTACGATCTTTCATTATAATTTTTGTCACTTCACTCACATTTTCCGGTGTAACGGCTTCCACAGGTCTACCCGAGCGTTCCGCGTCATTTGTGTCGGTACGACCACGTTTAAACTCGGCAAACCACCGACAAATCGTTGCTTTTGATGGACAAGAGTCCGGGTAACATTTTTCAATCCATTGTTTCGCTTGCACGGTGTTTTTACCCATTTAAAAACAATGTTTTATCAGAACACGAAACTCGGTTTTTTTCCATTTTTTAAACAAACTACATAACGACTTTACTCCAACCTCGATAACTCAGCTGTTTCTGGTCCGATCGACTTAAAATTTTGACACGTTTCAAGCAAAGGTTAGTACTCTAGAAAGACCTGGTTACTGGTTTACTACGAGCGCCATCTCTGGGTTAGTCTCGGGAGTTATTGATTGATGAGTTAATCCGCCATAACTTGTCGGAAATTCAAAATTACGTAGTCCGTCTCCAACAGCCTTCTTGTTGCTTCTAGTGCGACGTTAATAAAACCAATCAATATCGTCATTTCTTAAATATCAACAAAAATGATTCAGAAAAATAATTTTCAACATATTCAATATTATAAAACGTGTATCAATCTATGCTTTAACGACAAATGAATTTGTAATTTTTGAATTAATTTAAAATGTGAAGTATATGTTTAAATGTAGATACATACAAGGTTTGTTCTAGACCAGGGGCCGACAAACATCGCCCCCCCCCCCCAATTTTTATCATTCTTTTATTGTACCCTTCTATAAAAATGTTTTTATTTTTACATAAAATAAGAATTTGCTGATGTCGCTAGACTAGAATAGCAATGTTTGGTTTGAAATTTGTTAGGTTTCGGTCTTAAATCGCCTCGGAGTTCCACATTCAATTTATTTCTCTACTTTGTTAAAATAGAATTAAATGGCTGAAGTCAGATTCAACCATATATGAACTTGGGTAGGCAATTATAAAAGAGAAATGCCACATTAAAAAGTTTTGGATGTTTTACATAATATTTTGTTCCAAAATTTACTCACAGTATTGGTAACCAGTGATCTTTATTTGCGTGAAGAAGGACAGGACCTTGATGCAGAAGAAGGAAATGACTTGATAGTCTCGCTTAGTGAAAAGATGTTTTCAGGCTAGGAGGAGAACCAACTCCATTTGTAAAACATTATATCAACACAAGTGATCATCCACCAGTTTCAACTGCCCCTTACAGACTGTCTCCCAAAAGGAAAGAAATTGATAACCTTTTGGCCAATAATATTATAGAGGAATGCGAATCGCCATATGCAGCTCCAGTAGTCGTAATTCCAAAGTCAAAAGGAACTGTTGTGTATAGATTATCGTAAGCAAAATGCGATTATACCTGACAAATATCCAGTGCCTCTCATGGATGCCCTGTTACATGATGCAATCTACTGCTTTTATGTCTACCCTTGACTTAAAATCTGGTTATCATCAAGCAGAGGTCAAGACTGCATTCGTCTGTCCTTTTGGTACATTTAGGTACAAAAGAATGCCATTTGGATTCCGCAATGCCCCAGCAACCTTCCAGAGACTTATGGACCAGTTTCGTTATGGATTACCCAAAGTAAACATTCTGGTATATTTAGATGATATTGTTGTACTGTCTGAAACATTTGAAAAGCACATTGAAGACTTAAGAATGGTCTTTGAAAGACTTAAAAAATTTAAATTATGTGCTAACAGTGGAAAATGTAAGTTTGTCTGCTCCCGTGAGAAATATCTTGGATTATGGATAACTCCTAAAAGAATAGAAGAGGATCAAGATAAAACTGCAGCAATACAAACCATTCATTATTCCAAAAATGTTAAGCAGTTACCTGTTCTTGGTATAGAAAATTCATCCCGAATTTTTCAGATATTACTAGACCCCTTAGCAACTTACAAAGAAGTGTACTGCATGGACATGGAGTGAAAATGAGCAACAAGCTTCCAGACTCTGAAGCAATGTTTATTAACCCCTCCAGTGCTGAGACAAGTTCATGATATAAAACCTTTTATCATCCGAACAGTTCTAGCAGTTATGCCTTAGGTGCAGCTCTTCTACAAGGAGAAAGTCCAGCCAATAGAATATGCCAGTAGACTCTTAAGCTCTGCTGAGAAAAATTATTCAACAACTGAGCGAGAAGCCTTTGCTGTAGTCTGGGCCTTAAACAAATTTATAGGCTGTATTGAAGGCATAGAAATTACAGTGGCATCAGAACACCAACCATTAAAGTGGCTAATGAGTTTAACGTCACCCATTAGAAGACTAGCCCGATGGGCACTCCAGATACAATCTGAAGACTGATTATTTTCCAGGGAAATGCAATAATATTGCAGATATACTTTCCAGGCCTGTGGCTAAAGATGAAGAAACAGCTTGTGAATTAAAAACTAGAATTATTGCTTTCCCTACAAGGACTGCTAGTGAACTTAGGACTGAACAGTCGAAGGATCTTGAATTAAAAAAGATTATTGATTGCTTTGAAAATTCCAAACAAGGGAGTTGACATTGCCAATTGAACTGAAAGAGGATACATTATGAACCAAGGCGTACTCTACCGGTATTCACTACATGATGAAGCTCAATTAGTTGTTCTTTCTCATGAGAGAGAGGAGATATTAAAATTACATCATGATGCTCCCACCGCTACGCATTATGGAGCTGATGGAACCTTTTCTAGAATATGTGAAAAATTGTGCAGAATGCATTAGGTATAAAGCCACAAATCAGAAACATGCTGGTCTTTTGCAGACCCCAGTTCCAGCCCAATGAGTGAAGGCATGAAATGGATATTCATAGTGGAGGATTGCTCAACAAAATGGGTAGAGTTATCCCCATTAAAGCAAGCTCTGCTAAAAACTGTGCGGTAATACTTCTAAATGAAGTTTTTCTAAGATATGGATTGCCTCGTCGTCTAATAAGTGACGATGGGACTCAATTTGTTAGTAAGGTAATGCAACAGTTATGTTTTAAATATCAATCAGTCTCATTCCTGTATATCACCCTTAGGCAAATCCAGTCGAACGCAAAAATAGAGATTTGAAACCTCGCTTGGCAATAATGGTAACTAACAACCATACATTATGGGCAAAAAAGTTACCAGCTATTAAGTTTGCAATGAACACTGCAAAATGTCCACAGATCACACTGCAGCGTACCTAACCTTCGCCAGAGAATTACGAACTTTGGATCACGTAAGTACTGATCTTAGGTCTGTCATCCATAATGATAATTTTGTACCGGAATTCACACCCTATTTAAAGCATTTTGAAGGATATATGTCACAAATTAGAGAAAATATTGAGAAGAGTCAAGATCGTCGAAAAACATTTGCAGACAAATCACGTAAACCAAGTCCTGTCTATAAAAATAATGATATAGCTTTGGTAAAGCTTCACCCATTGAGTAAAGCAAGTCAAGATAGAAGTGCGAAATTGATGCTTCAGAAAGACGGTCCCTACATTGTGCTATCCCAGAGATCTCCTACTACCTTTGTGATAGCCAGTTGTGACAAACCTGATGAACCTTTAGGTGTTTACCATGCGTCAGCTTTAACTCCTTTTTTCAGTAACACTAACACAGAGATCCAATCTCCTGTAGTGCCTCTCAGGAGAAGAGGAAGACCTCGAAAGCAACTATTGACTCCTCGAGGAACTGCTGAGAGAATGCCATGTCTATTATTACATTACCTCGTCGAGACGGCCTTCGGAGGTGGAGGATGTAACACCGTAATTTAGCGCTACCTTCCATGTACTATTAAACGGTAGCCAAATGGTGCCACATGTTCTTTTGGTTTAGAAGAGCAAGCTCGATGAAGGCGAAAGACTTCGTTAGCAGAATGATGGAGTGATGTTCGTGAATCTATGTTTTGTATCCTGTCTTGTGTTGTGGAACGTGTCAAGTATTAAATAATATTTGTTCCTAAAACCATTCCGGCTGTTCATTATTTTGTCTTGAAATAATAACATTGGAGAAATTACATAGTTAGATTATTAAAAAGCATCTTTGCTTTAAGGTAAACTAAATAATTCAATGACTTTATCTTGCAAATGACTGTCGATATTTTTAGCCTGAGCAGAAAGCTGGACGATAATCCATTCTTGGATATCTATATTTTCAATATCTCCAAAGCGTCATTTCAAATAATCGCTTAATTTTTGGATATATTTCCAATTCTACGTCGGTTATATCCAATTATCGTAAATTTGAAAAGCTTTGCGTAACAATGGAGACATAAAAAAGCTTAATTAAACTTGAAAGCTTAAAATAATTGTCCTTGTTTGAATTAATGTAATAGCTTTTCACTGGTCACGTGTTTAAATATCATTGAACTTCGCAAAATACATCGGTCTAATAAGAAATATTGGGCAGGGTTTTTTTAATGTAATTCGTCACTTAAGGCTGGATTAATTTCAGTAAGAAATTAGTGTAACTGTTTAAACAATTCGAGTTTTTAAAAACATGCACCTCTTGACAACCATCGTGTTTTGGTGTGAAATAGTAATTGTTTTGATAGTTCTACATTTTCCTCGCAAAGTTTAGCAAACAGTCGTGATTTAAGAGGTTGTGCTCTAATTTGATTAATTCATTTAATACACGTCTGTAATGTATTATGAAGATCGTTACTGAGATAGTTTGCTCCTAGATGAGTTCTAAGTCTGTTGGATACCTAGTCATGTAGGTATTTTAGGCAATGAACAAGCGGACTCTGCTGCACATTCGGCAACGAATCCTCTGCAGCTCGCAGTCCCATTTGAGGACATACGGCGTCACATTTTAAATTCTATTAATCAGGCAGTCGCCAATAGCTCTCGTGTTGCTTCTAGTGCGACGTTAATAAAAAAAACTAAACTATTAATCAGACATGGCAGGAATATTGGAATCTTCAACACAATAACAAGCTACACTCGGTGAAGCCGATCATTGGAGAATGGCCTGTTTGTCCAATGCGAAGAGCGGATGTCAGATTAACCCGCCTTCGCGTTGGACATACTCGATTTACCCATAGACATCTTTTAATTGGGGAGGGTGCTCCCGAGTGTCCTTCCTGCCATGTCCCTTATACGATTCATCACATTTTAATTATGTGTCCTGTTTTTAATCGTCATCGTCGTATTTTCT
Organism: Nephila pilipes; assembly: GCA_019974015.1. Taxonomy (NCBI): domain Eukaryota; kingdom Metazoa; phylum Arthropoda; class Arachnida; order Araneae; family Nephilidae; genus Nephila; species Nephila pilipes. Next base: position 434,736 of record BMAW01009525.1, on the reverse strand, counting down.
TTCAATCATCTGTTTTAAATCTATCTGACTTGGTGGGGGAAACCCCCCACCATAACTTATTTGCCTTTTTAAAACAAATTGGCCTTTTACACCAAATTTGAATTTTTAATCTGTATTTCTACTTTCTGAATGTTTTCTGTTTAAGAATTATAAATTTTAATTCCTTTTAACAAATATTTGGCGCAGCATAGCCTACCATGGCTCTAGCGCCATAAGACCTCACAGTCACTCACTCACAGATGAGCACAATGGATGGTACGTATAACCCACACAGCTACTTTTTCCCTTAGGTTCAGTTGCAAAGAGCCTCGGTAACGGCCTACCATAGCAAGCGCCCAATCTGTAACTACTACAGATAAAATTTATTGAAATTCATGATTTTCCAAGTATTCTTTCAAGCACTGATACATTGTTGTCCCTTTTGCGTCAGTTTCAAGATATTTAGCAAATAAAAATTCGTATATACTCAGACATTTTATTTTACTAAAATATCTTACATAAGCCGTAAGAAAAGAACTTCCAAAAGTGGCTTCATCAAGTTGGATGAAAACTTTCAATTTCTTCGTTCCAAAACTACAATATTTTCCACATCTTCGCTCATTTCAGAGATATGTCTTTTTACTGAATTCGCACTCAATGGTAGGCTTCTTAAAACCGGGACAGAATCTTCTTTAATTACAGTTTCAATTACATCTTTAATAACAGGTACAAATACATATTCTACAGTTGAATCAGGTTTTCCCTTTTTTGCAATATTCATAGAAATATTGTACGAACATATTAAGCCTCCTTCATTATCCATTTCAGTTGACGATTTAATAAATTGTTTTAAGGTTAGTTGTTTTGCATATGCGTTTTCTTTTCGAAGTTTTTTACTACAGTCGAAATTTTTATTTATCCGAATGCATTCTCTCAAGGTGATTTTCTAATTTGGCCGGTTCTATGGCATTAATTCTAAAAGTTTTTTCGCAAAGAAGCCACAAGGGCTTTTTTTCGTTCGTTAGTGAAGGTATAAAACCAAATTTTAAATATTCATCTGAATATTGAAGTCGACGCAGCCATTATAATATTAGTAGAATCCTAATAAAACAATTATTACATAGCCAAAAGAATCTACTTCCTCAAATAAAGAAACTCAGGTTGAAAAGAGCTGCTGATATAGAACAACACATCCGTAGAAGACACCACTCTCTAGAGTAGAAAGGCGTTATACAAAAAGGGTTGGTGACGAGGCGATGTAGACAGCTTGGGCCATCTTGTAGCAAAAAGGAGCAGGAATCATTTCTCACAAGTCTGAGAATGAGTAACACATCGCGAAACGCGCACACTTAAAACAGTAAAAAATAATTATTATTTAAAAATATTCAGGAATGAGAAATTAAATAAGATATTTATCTATTATAAAAACCTTACTTTCTATATTGTAATTACAATTGACAATGCTGCGTAGCTTTTGAAATAAATTTGCAATTGAATAGCATTGGTATTCATTCATCGACCCCTAGGGGTCGATAGGGCCGCGGTAGCCTAGTGGTCAAGGTCGTGGACTCGCGACCGGCGGTTTTCGTTCAGCCGGGGGTTCGATCCTTGGCCGCCAAAGACCCGCCGTGTAGCCGGGGCTGATGCACGTTAAATCTGTTCGGGGCTCAAAGTCCTCCCGAAGGCGTGGTGCGGATGTTAGGATAGGGGGGGGTGGTATCTCAGGTGTCGTACTCGTCACTTGACCGTGGTTCAAAATATCGAGGTCCATCGCCAATAGCCCTCGTATTGCTTCTAGTGCGTCGTTAATAAAAACTAAACTAACCTAGGGGTCGATATCGACCACTTTGCCGACCTCTGTTCTAGACTATGTTTTATGAAAGATTTGATTTTATTTTAAAAAATTCGGAATCAAAAAAAAAAAAAATTTCTTTTTGAATCGGAATGAAAAACATTCAACAATTAAAGAAATATTAAATTCAGAATTGAAAATTCCATAAAATTCAAAATAAATCCTAAATGTTTGATGGAGAAATTCTACCATGCTCATAAATATTTAATTATCTTGGCCTATACTTTGATCTAAAAATTTCCGAGAATGTCCTTAAAACTTTCAGAAAATTACATAAATAAGAATCTTTATCTATGAAAGTATTTATATTTTGTTTGTTAAAGAATAAAAATTTAATCTGTGTAATTAATATTTTCTATATTGCAATAAGCATTTGAAGATTTACAAATAGAATGATTAACAACTAGAGTTGCGAGAGAAAATATTATTTAAACTTTGAAAATCATGTATCAACATTTAGAACTTATTTATAGAATTTCTGGATCTATACTAGCATAAGTTCAAAACTTCACTCAACATTTACTTTACAGCACAAAATTTATATCCAATGAAAGTCTTATTAAATTTTTAAAATTTATTTTACATTCATGTAACATCAGAATTGTGTTTCAATTTAATTTTGATATCGAAGAAAAGGAGGTATATGTCTCATAAAGGCACAGGAACTCTTTAACTTAAATGTTTCTGAAGCCTGTTGAAAACTTTTTTATGAATATTTAAGTAATAAACTTCTACATCTTCATTTCTTAAATATCAACAAGAATTCTTCAGAAAAATAACTCTCAAGCCATGGAAGAATACCAAATAACAAAAATATCAGAAATTCCAAATAATATTTTAAAAAATGCTGAATGGGATAAAAAAAAATATTTAACTATCTATGATTTTTAAACAATAATAAAAAATTTGTGATAGCTTTTTGTGTGTAGAAAAAATATCTTACTCTTATGACAATTTTCTCGTATAAATACACTTTTACATAAAGTTTTCTTTGTTGTTTAAAAATCATTCTTACACCATAAAATTTTTTTACAAACTGATACAATCGAAAATCATTCTTTTGACACTGAAGCAAATTGTTTATAATTGAATACATAGAATTTCCTTGATTTCTCTTGAGAATGAAATAAATACAATACCACATACGTTAGATGTGGGACTTTGAAATACATTTGCATTCCAGCATACTGTAGAGTAGTTTGAAAACAAGTCTCGAAATGGTAGTCCATAATACTCTGGTGAATGTCCGTAGAAGTCGAAAAACTCGAGACGATTGCTTTCGTGATAGAAAGCCAGCTAGTATGATTCGGGTTGCGATGAGTCGTCCAAATTTACCACAGATGTAGATTTTCCCTTTAACTTCGGTATAGTGTCCGATGCGAAAACTCCGCGGAAAAAAAGAGCCGTAACAGGGTCATGTGATAGAATAAAATATATTTGATTTCCATCAATTTTTTTTTAGTTTCCAAAGTCGTACAAAACTCTTCTCATCTTGTTTATCTCTATAAGTTTATCGAATTCGGCAAAAATAAGTACACAAATGGTTTGACTCAGTGCCTTAGTAAATTTTATTTCTAGCCTGAGATTACTGTGTTTGATCAAGTTCAAGTGATCTCCATTACATAGATCAGGTGACAAATTGAAAGCAAATAACGTGTTTCCTTTTATATATTCTTTTCTCGGTATAAAAAGACCATGGTCTTGACCTAATTTTTCAGTTTCACTAAATAAACTATGATAACCTTTGATGTAATTATTTTGAGCAAAATTTAGCTCCATAGGATTATGTGAAGTTGGCTGACCGTTTACGTAAACACCTATGAAACTGATGTCATAATGTTTAAATTCGAAAGGAGATTTCGCGAATGTACCACGAAATGCATCGTTACCGACACACAATAATTCTCTTTGGCATTTGGCCAATGAATATATTATCTTGCACGAACGTCATACTTCCTTGCGGTATGGAGTATACTTTACACAAAACTCGGTTTTTTGGATATTTCGATGTCTCATTTTCCAAAACTTTCACGTGACCTAATACAACTCAGAGGCTAACATGCACTGTTCTTACTAATAAGATAAATTTTCTCGAGTATTACTTTATGTCCTTCTTTTCCTTGCAGGAAAAACTCTGGTTTACTTCGAAATAGTTTTATTTTTAAATCCACTAAATTCAATAATAATCTCTCTTGATGAAATAAATCACAGTGTAAGCTACCAATCATATCCACAGAACCACTTAAATTGAAAAATTCAGACCGTTTCTTCAATCCTTCTTCGTTATCTTTATAAAACCTTTCAGATGTCAGTTGAGAAGTTTTACTATCGAAACCATGATTCAGCAAAGTTTCAATGTACGATCTGTATGGGTATGTATTACTTGAATTGGAAACAGTAGTTCATTGAGGGAAATATCTACTTGCGAGAATAGAGAATGTAGAAATAGATTAACAGGACCAATCGCTGTGTCTTTTTCTGTGGGTGAACCCTCTGCTTTCATAATTTTTGCTCTTAAGTAAAGTTGTGTTTGACTCAAATCCAGATATTCTTCACCGCTTCCAGAGATGTAAAATTCAACAGGACTCCCATCAAACACATTGGATAATGGATGAAACTCTACCCACTGACCCGTTTCTATGGCTGTTTGGGTGGCAGGTAAGTGAAACAGTTCCAATTCTGATTTGACACATTCGGGGGATCCTTTTAAAATAAATGCCATTATGGATCAAAAATATCTTGTCCTCTCACCTATCTCACTTTGAAATGACCCTCTTCTGTTTCTTTCGCTTCCTTTTATATTTTCCTCGACCAATCATCGATTGAACATGTTCGATAGCCTTTCGAGTCATATCTCTACCTGCTTCTTCACTTCACTTTTTTGCAGCTGTTTAGAAATCTTCTCTGGATAATACATCACTGACTACTTTCGTTCCTGTCTTCAGAGCGTCTTTTCCTTCGACCTTTCCACCCTTCACCAAGAAGGATAAAGCAGCCCTAAACAATCGACGAAAAATTCATCCAAATCCATAGCCTTTTTGAAATGACACACCTTCGTAATATGGAACTCCATATCCCGTATGATTCATGTAATGGTCTTCAAACTTTTTTGTACAACACACATAGGGTTATACTTTCAAGATGTGACTCATTTCCTTAACATATAGTAAATGATTTCTATTCTTTGATGTACTGCGTATTTATAGTACTTTCCGCTTGCGGAAATGCAGATCAACAATCACTTTACCTCTTTCGAAAGGCACTAAAGCACCTGAGTTAAGACGAATTTCGATTTCAATAGTGTGAAAAGATTGACGTATAACGGGAACGTATTGAGGTCTATCGTAATGAGCACTCACAACATCACCATCGGTTCCAGATATTCGGACGATTCTTAAAAGAGGAGCTTCTACGTGACCTACCACCACAGGTTGTACAATATCACTGTAAACGTAAAAAAAGGGAAATGCTGCCAGTGGATCGGCTACGAAAGAACTTTCTTCAGTCCCGCTCACGAGCTGAGAACGAAATCCCAACACATCACACAAACCTTCTTTCAGAATCACTTTCGCATTGTTTTGAGTTTTTATTTTCACTCGTTTGCTATTAGCTTTGAATTTAAAGGAAATTTTGCCTTCGTGTGAAGGAAGTAACATAGATTTTAAAATTTCGGGAACCGATTCATAATAACCGGGTGGCAACTTTCTTGCTACTAACTTCCCGTCTCCTAAATCAAACTCAAATATATTATTATTTTCATTTATGTTATACCAAGTATGCGGATAAATTATTTCGGCTAATCCGACTTCCCACTTGCCGTCTAAAAGAATTTGGAAAATAATGCAGAGAACTGTCGGATGGTAGTGTCACATAGAAAGACATGTTTTGCTAATGAATGATACCTGAATCGCGAAGTGTATTTATAGTATTTTCTCATCACTGACCCCCTTGTTAAATTTTTCCGGATATCCTCAAAATATTCTAATTTCCCCTTTCTTTTTCTTTTCGTTAAAACTTTTTCCAATGGGTAATAACCAGAATCTGTAATCTTTTGTATTTCCTTTTCGTATAAAGTGCCTTCGATAACCTCACCTTTGAGATCTTTCAGCATATAAACGATAGGATTTCTGGTTATAACTTTGTAGATTGTAAATATTTTCATAGACCAATTATTTTCATAACATTCCTCAAATCTCCCTTTCCATTTACTGATACGTACTTAATCATTTATTTTAAACATGGGCTGTTTGACTTTTGGTTCGCTCATGTCGCCATACAGGTTTTGCCATACTTTGACTTGATTAACAATGTTTACGTCCAAAGGCTCCATCTTAATGCTTCGGTGCCACGCCTGAATATAACTACATATAAGTTTATCTATTACATCTAAGTAATTTCGAGTATTGTACTCTGTGAAATATTTCGTCATTTTAGACATCAAAGTTCTATGAAAACGTTCGACAATAATGGCTTTCGTTTCATTATTTGTAGTAAAAAAGTGAACATTCATTTTCTTAAAATAATTTTGTACAGTTTTATTTTTGAATTCTGTTCCTTTGTCCGTTTGCAGTGATATGGGTTTCCGTTCTCTACAATTTTTTTCAAAACCTTTTAGTATGCTATGACTCGTTTAATCTCTTATGGGTATTGCCCACGCATATTTTGAAAACATATCTATACATGTTAAAAGATAATTATAACCATTATTATACTGACTTAAAGATTGCAAGTCTAATAGATCTGCTTGAAACTGTTCATATATTCCCCCTACTATTACCCGATTCCTCTAAAACTTTCGTCTTGCGGTTTTATGTAAAGTATAAGAATATTTAGTTTCTAACCATTGTTCGATATCTTTCTTTTTAACACGATTTCCTAAAGCTCTATACAATGCATTTATACCTCCAAAACTTGCAGGTTTTTTATACATAACATAAATTATTCAAACGTGATTGAGTCATACGATTTCTCAATTCATTTTTGAGTTTTCATTCATTGAGTTTTGAAAATGAACGCTCACCACTCGCGTTAGTAATCATCATTCATAAGAAAATTCTCATTATTATTTCAATATTAGGAATCGTCTTTCATTATACATGTATATATAGAGTGTGTTTGTAGGAAACGAGACAATATCAAATATTTCTGTTGCGGTGTTGGCAACAGCTGTAAATAGTTATGTTTTGAGAAGAATAAAGTGATGTGTTGATACCTTTCAGTCTAATTTAATACCGACGAGTCCACAGTCTTGATCTCAATTCTAGTTCCCTCATCCAACAACTGTTCTTCATCTGCATTTGTAGAATTAGAATTTTTATTAATCTTTTTTTTTTCTTCTCCCATTCCTTCTCTTTGCTTTTTCTTCAGTTTTTCACCATCAATGATCATATATGACTCGAAATGTTGACATTCCAAGTTCAGTTCCTCTCCATTAATGTTTTTATTGTAAAATTTTAATATTTTCTCGCGTGCTATTTTAATTTCTATCTCTTCCAAATTAGAAATATTTTTAAAAAACCCAAGCATTTCAAAAAGTTCCTCATATTTTTTACAACGCGTTTGTATATTGCAAATTAGAGAGTCGATTATTGGTAAAAAGGTTTCTATTTTAAATTTCATATCTGCCTGTGGCTGTTTTCAAACATTGTGTCGGTTCGCTATTTCCTTCTAGGAAAGTTACCCTAACACTGCGTTGTTTTATACGCTTGTGAACACTTTGATACTCCTTTATAAAGGACACTTCCTTTCAGAAATTCAACAGAAATTCGAGTATCCGCTGCCAGTAATTGATCATTAATTAAACAATCCAGGCTCATGAAAATATTTAAAAATACTTGCAATTATTTTTTTAATCAAAAACCAGAGAAACATTTATTTCTGTTGGCTGTTTCGAATGCATTTTATTCCATGCAATTAAAAGCAATGCACTAGATGCAAACAGAAAAGTGCGAAATTCCATACGATTAACATTACTCTCGAGACATCTTGTTGTCGTGTGGACGGGAGCCTTAAGGGCTTTATATCATTACTAACAGGAGTACTCATTTTCCACAAGAGTGAAGTTTTAAAATAAAATGATCTGTTATTAAAAAATAAATGACCAGCAAAATTTAAAATAAATGACCAGTTATAGCTAAGAATCCACTTTTAAACCGGCATAAAAAGGTTTACAGAAAAATTGTGAATAATTTATTAAATGATGGCTCCCTTTTTATTAATATCCTAAAAATAACTAAGAGATTTTTTTTTTAATAACACACATTTTGGGGACGAGTTATTTTGTTCCTAAAATTAAAAAAAAGAAAAAAAAATACACTGTTCTAAAAATCATTATGCCATATCTCACGTAATATGCACATTACTATGTGTAGCATTTCGCTTTTTTTTTTTATTTTGTTCGAGGGAAAAAAAGAAGAAAACTCTCTCACTAGTTTGTAAATAAAAATGGTGTATAAAAATAAAGTTTTTATAATAAATTTCAATGTTCTGCAGGAAAATCTGATTAAACATACACAAGCATATAGAGTATTTCTAGTGAGGGGTCTTATACACTAAAAATCTCTTATTTTGTACAGTATTGGACGAGAATTTCTCCATTTTTGATGTCTACTCTTGAAACATTCAATTGTTGTACAGGCGTTTATTTATCTAATTATCAAATCGTATTCTAGGATTCCGGTTGTATAATTGTTTTTCTACATTTATATTATATTACTACAATCTGCTCTAATGTAATATATTCGTTTTATAAATGTTCACTTTTATTTGGGTTTCAATGATAATAAAAAGGACAGTCATTTGAAACTTTAAACGAGTAAAATAACACTTTTCAAATTAGAAGTAAATAAAAATATTTCTCTGAATTACAATACAGATCGAAAATTCTTCAGATTCAAAATGGGGAAAGTGCGCACTTATGCATATTAATCAATGTAAAAATATTCTAAAGAGTCCATTGAAATATTTATATATAATTTAACTGTTAAGAAAACTAACTGTTAAGCTAACTGTTAAGAAATTATTTCATGTTGTTAAGAAGAAAAGAGGGGAAATTTACAAAAAAAAAAAAAAATTGTGATTTCCTTCAGGGTCATTCCAACTCTTTTTTTTTATTAGCCTTGACACCTGTCATAAAATAGGGAATGCGTTTTTGTCACTTCTGTTGGGGCCTTAAGTGTATATCTCTTGTCCATTCATGAACGATCCTTAACTCGAGTGCAAATAAATAAAAGGTTGCTGGGTGGAGTGTCTGTGACTGTCCTTCTCCCAACAGCAATTTTGTAAATAAATTGGACCTATCACGCTGTAGAAATAAAACTAATATTTTCCCCGATTCTCAGCAAACGTCGTAAATAGAAATATTTGACACAGAAGTAACTATCTTCATCCAGTCATATCCGAGAATAACATTCGACGATTAAAATTATTATGATCATGATCTGATTGAGGCCGAGTAGAGAACGAGACGAGGCCCCCTCAAAGACGAGGCCCATGCCTTAAGACGTCTCTGACTCCAGTAAGAATGACAAAAAATTCTCAGTCAAACAACCAAGACTTTGTTTTTGTCTAGATTATAAGCTGTTATAAATGCAAAAGAAGTATGCATACAAAGTATTAAATATAAACTGATTTTGTTCTCAATTTTGCTGTATATTGCCAATACTTTTTTGATTTGCTAATTTAGGTTTTTGTTGTATATTTTGAGAAAAAATGCATATTAAAATTAAAGTTTCATTAGATTTGTGTTTTTATAACCTTCTGTGTTCGTTATATCCAGCTAAAAATGCCAAGAATTTCCTTTGTTAGCTAATATGATCAATTATAGGCAATTTCCAATACTTTTTTTTACCCAATGTATACTCTTATTTTCATCTCATTATCATGCCAAAGAATTTTATACTTCACTAAATCTATGCTTTAACATCACAAATTAAGTTAGGGGCATAGATCACATCCTTCAAATATACTTGTCCAAAACCATTTTTTGTCACTCTCATAAAATATTATACCTACAAACCCAAATATTTCCAAAGAACAGTTCTTATGACTAATAGGAACTTCTGTCCCAATAAGTTCTTTAAAAAGTTCTCGAGCCAGTCCCTATTTTTACAAAAAATGTGATGAATCTGCTGAGTCGATCAACCAATAGTCTATCTGAAATCAGAATTTCAGCTTTGAAGTTTCCATTAATTGGCACTGCTTAGCATTGGTTTCGCGCGCGTTTACAGTAGTAAAAAAAAAAAAAGTCTTCCAGCACTTAAACTTGGATCTTCTAGTACTTCAACTTTCCATACCTTTGTACCTTTCATAGTTTTCTCTACATTGCTCTTTTTCTTGAAACAATCTTTTATGAAAGAGCCTTTTCTTTTGCAATAAAAATAAGCTTTCGCTGCACATAACATCCGAAAATATACATGCTGGAGTTCCATTACGATGAATATTTACTTGCATCTGCTCGACTTTACTAGAAACTCCAGTTATAGTCACATATGCATCCGACACCATAACAAATCATCTTTTTTTTTTTCCTGCTTTTTTATTCCATTATCACTAATGAATTGTCTTACTATGTACGTAAAGTTAAATTTTCATTTTCGTGACCAGAAGTATTCAACCTTTCAAACCTTGGGGAACCTTTTGAGCTTACCATTTTCTTGAAGAAACATCTTGATCAAAGAGAAGAAAAAATAGGATGTCAAACCCTTATCCTACCCAAATTTATAGAATTATTCTTACATCTCTATTTTATCACAATAGAAACACCTTAATAAAGTAATGAATGGAAAGGTAGCTAATGGCGTTTTTTGGTTTTCTAAAATATATTCTATGTAAACAAAAGCAACAATAATTTAAATTATAACGAATTAATAAAAAGAATATTTTTAGAAACTTAGCTGCGATTGTTTTTTATTGCATAGTAATTTTACGTCTGGAATAATGGTTGAAATCTGCAACCTAATTCATCTTTAGCATCCAATCTGTTTCTGTGTTTTGTTTTTGTAGCAGAGTATAAAGAGAATGGTTTTTCGCAAGAATAGGTTGAAACATATGACATTATATGTTTCATAGCTCTTTTGACAATTTCAGGATATTCTTTTCAAATATCAATCCAAAAATGTGTAATATCAACTTTACTAAAATTTTGTTTTAATTGAGTGTCGGTCGATTTATAGTTCGGCTTTTTTTTTAAAAGAAAAATTGGGAGTTTGTTGGTGTCACAGTCTTAAGGATTTTGGATCCAAGATATTTTTACTTTTTGAACAGGGAAAATATTCAAGAAATGTTTTTTGCAGATCTGATAAATGTTGGACCAAACTAATTTTTACATTTTTGTCGGGATTAACGTTACCGTCTACTAAAATATTATGCAAATTGGGAAAGCATTCAATATTATTTTTCAAAATGCAATCTGCCCAAAATTTCAATTTTAAAAAGGTGGCGTCAATTTTACTTTTTTCCTAGAAAATAGTTAAGTGGCCAAATAAGTGCGCGATTCTTTACCTGAACCAAAGAATGGTCACTAATATGTAATCTGTTGCGTCTGGATAAATATATTTGAAGCACGTGACTTTCACGAAATTTAACATTTTATTTCATCCATAAAATATTTGTTTATATTTATTTTTACAAGTAAACTGCCTTTACGAATGCAATCTAATATAAAAATTAACATGTTGGTGTTTTGATTAAGCTCTTGCGGAACCCTGGTCAAAATTCCAGGATTCCGCGGAACCCAGATAGACCTCTGTCCTAGACGATATAGCAGCTGCATTAAGTTGTAATCTGATGACAGCTTCCTAATCAGTAGGAAACAAACGAGTATTTCAAGCATATCAAAACCTGCTTCTTCAACTAATAGCTTCTTTTCTGATACTCGCTTCCAGAATACTCGTTTAAACCTATGTTTTCTTCATCATCATTAAATTTAATCTATTAAACTCATCAATTAGACTAGCAAGTCTCGCTTTGAACCACGGTCAAGTGACGAGGACGACATCCCCCTCTTCTAATATCCACCCCACACCAACGGGAGGACTTTGGGACCCCGACAGATTTAACGTGCATCAGCCCCGGCTACACGGCGGGTCTTTGGCGGACAAGGATCGAAACCGCGACTGAACGAAAACCGCCGGCAACGAATCCGAAGCCATGGCCACTAGGCTACCGCGGCCAAGAAGAAGGCCGAAGAAAAGGAGAGGAACATCTTTCAGAACGAGAACAACGATCTTGAATCAGCGAACATTCAAGTTACTCGGGTGATGAAAACGTTTTTCTGTATAAACTCCTTAAAGTTGAGACTGATCATTCCCGTATCAAGAAAAACAGGATCTTAGATAAAAGGTTATGAATGGTCTTTGGCTCCGCGTTCCTAAAGAGAATTAAAATTAAGAATGATGACATCAGTGTCGGATCAATATTTTCTGTCTGCCTATCGTGAAGTTCATAATGTACCATAAGTCTATGACCCTTCCAGCTCATCTATGGAAGCCAGGAACGAGGTTCCTTGGCAGTATTGGCAGAACGAGGTTCTTTGGCAGTCTGGAGAGATTCCCTTACCTACAAATGTATGTCACTGAAGTGCTAAAATTAAAGATGGAACAGGTCGCAAAGTAAGTGAAAATATTTGCCTAAAAAAATAACAGTCTTTCACAACAGCGAATTATTTTAACAGGAAAACTGCATTAAAAATGTTTTTACCTGGGTATCAAGTATATCTTCTTATCCCTGAGAAATGAGTTATATGCTCGATGGACATGACCTGGGGAAATAATCAAGCAATATTAACTCCGCTCCTATTTAGTCAAGCAACCTGATGGACGGAAAATACATGTTCATGTGAACAAAATTCAAAAATTCGAGATAAGAATTTAAATGGAATTGTTTTCGAAAAAGAAAAAGAAAAAAAAAAAATTGGAAAAGTTATTATAATTCCAGCAAAAGATTATACAATACTTTTGAGTCGAAGATCGAAATAAATAACGAGATGAACTTAGATCACTTAAGTGAGTTTCAGAAAAGAAAAAATAATTAGGATTATTAGTAAGCAACAAGCGTTTTTTACAGGCAAACTGAAAACAGCGAAGGACACAAGATTCATTCAAAAAGAAAGAAGCCTAATATATACAGAATTCTGAAAATTTTGAAGAAAAGAAGTAGTAGAAGAGTTATTAGATGATGGATTAATAGAAGAGAGTGATAGACATAGCACACCTTTAAAGTTTGCAAGAAGGATGGGAGTCTACAATTATACATAAATTACAGAACTTTAAATCATTTGGTTTTTCAATGAAAAATAATAGAAGAGAGTGATAGATATAGCACACCTTTAAAGTTTGCAAGAAGGATGGGAGTCTACAATTATACATAAATTACAGAACTTTAAATCATTTGGTTTTTCAATGAAAAACCAAACGATTCAAAGTTGATCTTATGTATAGTATAGGAAAAGCTATATTATTACAATTTTGGCCTTATTTGAAGGATATTGAACATATCCAACAAAAGAACATTGCAAGGAGTATACAACATTTAAAAAACACTAAACTCAATACTGATTAAAAGTTCTATCTTAAAAATGTTGCAGCAACATTTCAGAGTTATGAATAACATCTTAAGGAAATTTAATGAATTTGCGAGAGCTTATATAGACGATATTGTGATTTTTGTACCAGATTTTGAAACACATTTAAAACACTTTGACAGGATATTTACAAAGCTAGAAGAGAGCGAAGAGAGCTTAGATTCTTAATAAATTTTATATCTGAAGTACAATGAAAGTTAATTAAAGATTTTAAGAAATTGGGGAGGGTATATATATTCTCAGAAAAAAAAGGGGAAGTTCTTTATGCAACTTTATATTTATCTTTTCTAATTCAATGTGATCAAGAGTAACAAATATTTCTAATGCTCAGAACAACTAAATAAAATTTTACACACTGAATTAACTTTTCACTTCAAGCAAGATACATAATAGAAATAGACATTAAAATTAATCATTTTCATATTTAAAAAAAAAATCAAAATTTTTGCAGGAATTATTGAGATACCTTGTTTCAAGAATGTTATTTTTTTTCTCCATAGAGTTTACTTCAAAAAGTTTAATCCTTTCCAATTTTTTGAATTTCATTTTTTAATAAAACCATACTTTTTATGAAATATCTTTACTTTCAATTTTTCAGAGAGCAGCAATTCTCTTCAAAACCACCACAAGAAGTTAAAACGCTTTATCAACAAGCCTGAGAGAGGTCTCGTTTAGCTTAGTTGGTAGAGGTGCAACAAAAAAAGACCGGTTAACTTTTCTTTGTTCCAGGGTTAGAAACAGTCCATGGCCTCCAAGGTCAGATCAACTATTCTCTCCTCCTTCATGGGGTCAAAAACTACCACCAGCTACTGAAAGAGTACGAATAGACTCTGGAATAAGGTAACCCATCTTCAGTTTCCATACAGATTTTTTCTACATTTCTTCTTATGATGCTTTTATATCCCATACAATAATTTCAAAAATCTAAATATTTTCCCTATGCTATTTTAATTGCATTTTATATTTCACAATAGGCCACACAAATATATCTTATACAATAAGTAAAATTCATTACAGATCTTATCTCTTATATAAAATCCTTACCTTATCATTCAAAGAAATATACAAGCACAGATGCAGATAAATATGCAGAAACCGATGTTAAATGAACTATATTAAATTGTGTGAATACATTTCAATGTTATAAAATAGAGTTTTAAAAGTATGAAATTATGAATGAAAAATATATATTACAGAGAAAATAATTGTTAAGTATATAATTAAAAAAAAAGTTAAAATCAAATGTCTTTTAAAAATAAAAAATGTCACAAAAAAGTGATATTTTTTAACAGGCTACATTTCCACTATTTAACAAAAAAAAATATTCTAAGGTTATAATATTTTCATGATTGAAATAAAAAAAAATAAGCAACAATTTTTAAACCAAGATGGTTTGACCACACAACATATATGCATTTATTATGTTAACCAATATAAAAAGTAAAATAGTTATTTTAAATTAATATAAATACAGAAAAAATATTTGAAATAAAAAATATATTAACTAATAAGAGTGAAGAAGCATCAATACACATAACATAATCAGAAGTTCAAGAAATAACATTCAAATCAAAAATTTATGCAGAAAGATGTTGATTGGGTAATATTTTATTTAAATTTAATTTCAATATAAAGCAGTTGTAAGAAATTAATTATAAACAAAATATTCATACAAAAAGAGGGGAATTATATATTTCCCCCTTAAGTAACAAACATTTTCAAAAATGCATTTTTTTTTTTTTAATTTTAAAAAATAACTGAATATCTCAGTTAAACATATAGGATGTATTACACAGATTGGTTCAAATAGAGAATAGGTTGTCCTCTAGGAGATTGGGGATGAAACTTGGCAACTTCCGAGATAGGTTGCCAAATGTGTGTGACTTAAGCATTGAATATGCTTTGGGTTACTGTAGCCTAAATTCCAATGCTTCAAAAAGTTGCCAATCGCCTAGGGGACACTCTGTTCCCAATTTGAACCCACAGATTAAAGAGTTAAAAAAAATTCACTATGTGCAGAAATATAATTTCTATAATATATAATGCTTCATATTTTTATAAAACATTGTCAGCATATAATGCTCTCTCAATTTTGCTTTGATAGATATAAAGCATTTTGCTTTTGAACAGTAATAAATTGTTTAATAATAATAAAAAAAATGCAGCACAAAAAAAAATTATTTGGTACTTTTCCATTTTACCTGCGCAAAACTCGCTAAGCAGACTTTATTGGCAACAATACACAGTATACACATATTTCGTTTGGTGCTGGTTATATCAATTTTGATGCCTTTATCGCTCACATCAGCGAAATGGAAAAATACCAATTAGTTTATTTCATTCTAACCAATTATCTAAGTATTATACAAATTTATAAAGGCATAAGAAAGTCTGGAGTAATTCACCAAAAATTTTCACAAGCAATACACTGAAGTTGATTGGCTAACAGCATAATATATCAAAGTGTTATTAAATGGTACATATTGTCCAGTAATCAGCTTGATAACTTCTTGGGCACCACAGCCACCTACATATGCTGCAACAGAATGTAACTCAGCAGCACCAAAGCGACACATTTCATGCACATAGTCATCCTTCATAATTGGGGAACAACCCAACTCATTCGTAAACACTGAAACGCAATTTTTCAATTTCACAATATCTGATTCTACTTCATCATTAGTTTGACCTGGATATCTGCAATAGTCAAAACGAAACTTCTCTACAGCCCTCAGAAGAACGTAAAATATTATATCACTATCCTCATGTTCTAAATCAGCAATTAAGCTTCGAATGTTTGTGGTTTCTGGATTGTATTCATTCATAAGTGACCTACCACGCAATACACGTAAGCAATGAGCATTTTTACAGAATACTTTCACTTCATGCTCAGAAATAAAATTTGGTGGTTTTCCCAAATTACTAAGAAGTTGCTGTACTCTAGAATACATTGCATGTGAATCTTCATCAGCTTTTTCTTTGTAAATATTTTGAAGTTTAATGTAGCTTTGAGTGTCTGATGTCATATCAGGAATCACTCCTCTTACAGGTAAACAGCCCTGACCTTCATTATCCACAAATTCTTTCAGTGCCTTAGCTAGAATCCAAAAGGGTTTGCTTTCACTAGTCAGATTATCACATAATGGATCATTTAAAATATCCTGAATTTCGCTTGGAACCTTAGTCATTACAATGGATCTATTTATTGCTCGACAAGCTTCTTCAAAGTTTTCTTCTTCATCCTTTTTTCTCATACCTTTAACAATTTCAGCTTTTAAAAGATTTTTTTCTTTTATATTTTTTGGAATTTCGCCACCATTTCTATTTTTCCAACTCTCAAGATATTTCAGAAGTATAATTACAAAAGGTACATGAGAATGTTCTTGATCGGTTAGTTTCTCCAAGTCAATTGAATTTGAATATTCTCTTAAACCAGAAAAAGGCCTGTCTAACCTTAAATCTTGAAATTCATTTTCAGGTCGACTCTCAATAATTGTACGATCTGAAAACTGTAATCTCATATACCCTATCATACCATAAACCCGACAGACTAATAAAGGTACTCCTTGCTCCCACAGTTTATCAGCTAATGCTAGTAAAGAAGTTTCTTCGAGATTCGCAGTAATGACTACAGTGAATTTCGAAAAAAAAGTAGGTTCGGCTCGCAAAATACATAAAAGATCTTCATCAACAAATTCACCACGAACATCAGGATTTAATTCGAGCAAATGTTCTGTAGCAACTTTTGCTCGAGACTTACCAATACTATCTTTATCAAGAAAGAAATTATTACCAGCATCCTGACCAGTAACTATTTTATCATCCAGTATAGTAAAAGCGCCAACTCCAGGTAGAACCAAGCTTTTCAAAATTTCGGTTCCAGTAGCCGAAGCATTAATGAGGCAAACATGAGCTGCCTCTAAAGCATATTGACCATGATCATCCCATAATCTCAATTGTCTGTCATATTTTACTCTTTTAGGTGATTCTTCATATTTGTTATCACCGGCATAAGCCATGGCCAGTTTAATCAGAAAACAAATGAAAAAATGAAATTAGAAATAAGTATATATTTGAGCTGTTTCCCTACTGTTAGTAGTAATAATGTACTTTTTTTATTATTATACTTTCACTTAAAAGTATTTTTAAATACAAATTAACCATTGTAAAATATTTAAGATGAATTAAACTATATTTTAAAGCAAAAATAAGAATTTTCACTATATTCAATATATTATGAAAGTACTTTAATTTACAAAAAAATTGCACATTTAAGAAAATGATTCAGTAAATATTCTTATCTAAAATAACCTGAAAATAAGTAAGAGAATTTAAAGTATTTTATGAAGGAATTTAAAAGTATATATTTGTCTGCTACTTGTCTATTTATTTTTTGAATAAAACAGAAATATACTCTAACTTCTCCTTCTTTAATGTTTTTATTTACTTCATCAATAAACTTTGTTTGGGTTTCGACAGCCGTCTTCATTTTCGGAATTCATATATGTAATCGCCCAAAAGAATTTCTATGTTATTTTTTTTTTACAGTAAAAAATCGTAAATGAATCAAATTTTGAAAAATTGTATTTTTTCTCTTCTTCCTAGTTATGTTTACAAATATTTTAATGCATTTGAACAGTTATTTCATATCAAATGGATCACTACGGAGCTATGATTTGGCGAAGTATCAAATTTCATTCCTGATCTTTTGATCGAATGCATAAATGTGTAAGATAAATGCATCATTTTCAAAAGCGGAATCTCTTCAATTTTACCATGGTTTCCCATATTCAGTTAAAATTCCCGACTCTAGCGGTATACACTGTATTGCTTCCACTTGCATCTTTTGTTTTCTGCGTGCTCTGGTCCGTACTCTTCCATTTTGAAAGGGCTACTTTTACTCACTGCCAAGTTCGAAACTACTTACCATCCATTAGTGCAGCCATTGGTAGCTTTTCTCCACAAAGATATGTGTGGCAAATCTGTGTTGCAATCCATTCTGCTCCCAGATATCTAGTGGTCGGCATGTACTATACACATTTATGCGACATATTGCTTACAGGGGCATTGTGGAATTATCTGGCTCTTCTCATATTCTTACTTCAAGCTACTGAAGTTACCAGTTTATTAGGACTTACCTTTGTATCTTCCTCAGAAAACTTCCATGTCCATGAACTCTGCTTTATAACTTTTATGGTATCTGCACTGTCTAATATGTTACTCTTGTACTTAACTATGAAGCATGGCACTAAACACAGACTAACAGTCCAAGAACGTTTATCTTTGAAGTACAAATTTGTTTTTGGTATAGTGAACATAACTTCATTTTTCTTAGCTGTGTATTTTTATTTCCGTCATAATTGGTATTGTGAACCTGCTGTGTACACATTTTTTGCTTTTTTTGAATATATAGTTGTTGTTACAAATATGGGTTACCATATGACAGCATTCTGGGATTTTTCTGATCATGTTGTTACTGTTAGCTCTTGCTGTAGTCTTTCTATTACACCTAAACAGCATACCAAGTTTGCTATGAATGATTTTGTGATAAAAGTAGCATAAAATATATGAAAATATTTATAAATACTCAAAAATTATTGCACACTGTCATTTATTTATTACCATAAAGTGTTCTTTTTGCATTTATAATTTAAGTCATTTATACTTATTTTAATATTGAAACTAATTTTGTATAATAGTTTTTATCAATTATAATATTATGAAAATGTTACAAGTATCTAATATAATTTTTTATCCTGGTTTCGTAAAAATAATTTATAAATGATAAGAATTCAATTTTTTAAATGATGTAATCAAAAGGGGTTTAATATTACTATAACAGCCTTGGTAAATGTTTAAATAGATATTAAAGAAGTTGCTATACAAATTGATATTTATTTCTTGTAACTGTAATGATATATTCTTATATTTCCTTGATATTCTGAGATTTATGCCTATTTGATAAAAATTTCAATTGTAAAAAAAAATGTTTGTGAATTATATTATTTAATTAATTAATTTACCATGGAATGAAAAAGATGCAAGGAAAATTTTTTCAAGAGAAAATATTTTTCAACATTCAGAATTATGCCAGGATGATCATGCTATGTATTGAGCCATAATAAGGTTATTGGAGAAAATTTTTAAAGATGTTTATATATATATATATATATATATATATATATATATATATATATATATATAGCAATTTTAGAAAAATGACATCTTCCTGAACATATGTACAAGAAATAATTTTATTTGTATTTTATCTTGTTTATTTCCTTTACTTCATGTAAATGAAATGAATAATGTAATATGCATAACATATATGATGAAGTAATACATTAACCATAACTTTTGCCAAGGCTGCTGTAACATATGAAAGCCAAAATCTTTATCTAATGTAAATATGTACTTGTTCTAATAAATAATATATTTATAATAATTATTTTTAATTATATATTTCATTGATCTCATTGTAAATCTTAATCTGTGCACTAGGAATTACTTCATATATCAAAAAAATTAATTAGCAGAATCAAATTATTGCTGAATAAATTAAATAATTGAAATAATTTTATATTATTTAAGAATCGCATATGTATAGTGTCCAAAAGACTATATAACATTTAATAAAAAGAGTCTAGATTTGAATGAAATGTTGTCTTTTAATTCATGTTTTTTTGACATTTCCAACACCATGGCTTGCAGATTCTAGAAATGCATATTTATTGTATTAGTTTCGTTATTTTTATGGGCCTTGTTTAAAATCTTTTATGAATTATAGTTATTTATCTTATCAATTTTTAGCACTTTTAAAAATCTAATTTTGATTTATAATCACCAATCAAAAGTAATTCCGTTTCCTCATGTGTTATTAGCTTTTG
The DNA here is from genome assembly GCA_019974015.1 of Nephila pilipes. Taxonomy (NCBI): domain Eukaryota; kingdom Metazoa; phylum Arthropoda; class Arachnida; order Araneae; family Nephilidae; genus Nephila; species Nephila pilipes. Next base: position 414,437 of record BMAW01009525.1, on the reverse strand, counting down.
GAAATCTTGTCAGAATAATTTATTATATATTGCAATGTTTAAAAAGAATTGATAATTTAATGTAATTATTTAAATATGAAATTTATATATACATAATATATTTTTGGGTCATTTTCAAGCATCTAAATGCTTTCTAAATCCTCTGAAATTTTGCTGAGCATTTTAAGCAATTTTTAGGTCATTACTATCCAGAGTCTGTTAATTGATATTACTGTACTTTCATGTTTTCATCATCTATTTGTTGATAAATGAATTTTGGGTCATTTTCTGTGATATTTTTAAGATGTAAGTTTATGTAATAATATTCAAGAAATAATTAAGTTATGCATTTTACAAGATGTCTTTGTAAATTAATTGGTATTTTATAGTAGTTTTTATTCTTATGGTTGCCTTCTTGATTGTAAAAAATGCTTCTAAAAATTATTATTGTAAAGAGAGAGACATGACTTATTGAGAAATACGAGAAACATGGATTATACTGTATTGTATTTTACAAAAAAATGTAGAAAATAATTTTTTTATGTTTTGTAAGTAAAAATGTATTTTTTGTTTTGAAATAAATATTTTTTATTTTGCTAGCATTATTTCTAAAAGTATTACTCTATATTATTTGAAGCTAATACTTTTTTGGCAGTGTTTTGGAAAAATGACACCCAACTTGAGTGGCTAACATTCAAAGTGACTCATTCAATTTGAGTGGCTAACCTTCAAAACTTTGGAATACTTTACAAAATTATGTCAACGTATGAAATTTATTTTTTTCTGAGAACAAACAAATTATTATGACAATTTAAGTTTTTTAAAAATATATTGATATAAAAAATATATCACTTGAAAGAACGGATAGAAGGAAAGATTGAAATTTCCTCCTGGTTCCTTGTGAGTTAAACTGAACTGCAATTTTAAAAGAGTAGTGGCCTTATTTTATTCTTTCATTTTTTTTTTTTTTCTGCACAAAAATTCATATACTCTAGGACCTTTGTAAAACAACCATCCGAAAAATTGGAACAAGCTGGTTAATCTATGGAAGTAGTCCTACATTTTGTTTTCTTATACAAATTTAGAAAATATTTTAAATCATACATAATATTGACTTTGTAAAATCAAGTAAAAAAAGGATTGGGGAGGGGAGGATTTGTATATTGCTGGGTTTTTTTCCCATTCTTATATGAAAGGTGATTGAAAAAAATCTTAACATTTTGTACTCAACATACCAAGATATTTTCTGTCAAAAAATGTCTTTTACTGCATAAAAAGATGCATTTTACTGAAATTCAATGTGAATTTTTAATACGGTTTAAGATTATTTTAAACTATTTTTAATTTATATAATATTTTTGGTTACTGTAGAATGTATTAGTAATTCAGCTATGTTCTTTGACATTGAAAATCTTTTTAAACTAATGTCAAATAATTGAAATGTTAGACCTGTCTGATGCACTAAATAAAAAATGTGAAAGGAATTAATAATTAAAGGATAAGATAATAGGAATAAGGAATTATGTTCGTGCTTTATTTCTATCTCATAGTATAGAATGCTTTGAACCGTTAGGAGAGGAGGAATTCAGATGTTTAAATATTGGTACAATTGTAATTCAAGTTGTTAAAATGCAACTTTCAATAATCAACATAAATTCGAAAGAATCATAAATATAAAATTTGATTTTTGGTTATTTCTTTATCTCTATGGATTTTCTCTTAGTTGTTTTTGTTTTAAATAATTTTAAATGTTTTGAGCTTGTAATATTTTGTTTACATATATATATATATATACACAATTGCTCAATATAAAACTTGAAACACTTTTTTTTTTTTTTTTTTTTGTTTCATAAAAAAATTTCAATAAAATGTTTTTATAAAGTAATGTTTAATATTTTTAAGATTTATGAAAAGCAAAAAATTTCATTACTTTGTTTTAAAAATTTCCTAATTATATGAAGAGTTTAAACTGATCTTAAATCGAATATCAGGCAATTCATAATACTTTTACAATTTCTCTGTTAAAAAGCAAGATTCTCATGTTGATAATTATCTGTTGTAAGAGTATTGAAACTTATCTGAAATTTGTTCTATTTTTGATGAATTTCGTTTTAATAAATAAGAATTTGGGGGGGGGGGGAAAACGTGTATAAACATCATTGGGAAATTTGTGAGCTAATAATAATTGTGTAGATTGGTTTTATTAACGTGGCACTAGAAGCATCACGATGGTATATTTTATGAAACACTTGATCAATTTGAAGCAATGAAAGTTTCGACAAAACACTTTTAAAAATTCTCTTTCCGATTAAGCCAAAATTCCTTTAAGAAGTTATAATGAAGATAATATGGTTATGATTTGAAAATATTTTAGCGTTTTTGTCATAAAGGTGATTGAAGTAAATAGTAAGACTGCTACAAATAAATCCGTAGATTGAAAAAAATAAAGGTTTTGACTAACTCTTGGAATAACTGTAGCAAAAATTCTGTGATATTTTGCATCAATTTCAATTGAATGATAAAAAAGAAGAAAAAATTAAAGCTATGAGTATAATGCATTAATTTACAGATAAAGCATTTTGTACAGATTGAAAATTTTAAAAATGCTTAGAAACCTACTGAAAACAAAAATCATAATAATTTATAGCTTACGATATCCCTGTACATTCAATTCCCATGGGGTTTACTGTCTTTGGTAAACACGGGTGACGCACTCCCGGGATTCCCTAACGATCCTTCTCTATTTTCGATCCTCCTTCTTGTCAACCAATTTTTGTCCTTTTTTTTTTTCCAATTTTTTTCACGTCTAGACCACAGTTAAATCTGGTTTTGCGCAGTATAGCCACATCTGGATCTTGCGCCAATACACATTTACTCTCTCTCACACACACACACTCTCTCCCTGTACAATCGAATAATTATTATACTTAATAATCGCCCATGGATGTTAGAAAAAGTTTAACATATTCTCTTTGAAGGAAGAGTATTACATTTTCAGAAAAAAACTTAATTACTTTGGATTGAACCAATTTTTTCCCCTTGTATAAGTGGGTCGTTAATGAACAATCAAATTTACAACCAACATAAGAAACACTCGTTTAAAATTTTGTAAGCTGAAATGCGGTTGCTCTTTCCACTAAGTAATTACAATATATTATTAGTTTTATTAAATAAATATTCTAATGCACGTGAATCATCGTAAAAATTCCAGGTGCGTACACTGGAATGGAAATCCATGAATAATTCATGGATGTGAATATAAAGAAACATATATCCCCTCTAAAATGAAAATTTTAAAATACATCTTCTATATAATGCTGAAATACAATTCACGGGTGAATTATTTTTAAATAAAACATACTAATTAAATATATGGATTGTATAGTCAAATTTATAATTTTCAATTGACGCTCTGAGCTAGACAAGATGGACAGATACGAATGCATTTCTAGATCCAGAAAAATGGTTAAGAGTTATGTACAAGTCCACTATCTCCATGTCTTAAGGCTCCCGTCTACCGGCCATTTGGATTTCGTGGACGTAATGTTAATCGTATGGAATTTCTACTTTCGCTCTCAAATCTTTACTATTTGATCTATTTGAATGTAATACAGTGCATCTAAAAGGGCAAAAAATAATGAAGGCTTCTACGGAATTACTTTTTCCTCCGATTTTCGAAAATATTTTTATTCCTATTTTAATGATTCGTTTGTGAGTTTTCTGGTCTTTAAAAAATAATTTTAAAAATCAGAGGAAAAAAGTAATTCCGTAAAAGCTTTCATGATTTCTTGCTCTTTCACGTGCAGTTTATTGTATTCAAGTAGATCAAAAAATAAAGATTTGAAAACAAAAGTCAAAATTCCATAGGATTAACATTAAGCTGATGAAATCAAAATGGTCGGTAGATGAGAGCCTTAAGTCTATGATGAACCGATAAAAAAAAAATTTAGGAAATAATACAGGTTACGATACTCAGACTTGAAATACAATGAATTCCCCAACTTTGAAGAACTACCATTACAAAACTAGAGAAGTTAGAACTTTTTTTGGAAAAATTCATTTAAAAATAACCCTTCGAAGTTTATGAAATTATAAATGCTGAATGTATATAACCACCACCAGAAAACACAAACAATATCCAGTGATACGATATGGTAGATGGGACGCAAAGGAGATGACTTCGCTCTTAATCAGTAGATCCCGAGAAGTCCTAATTTAGCTCCTTTTGATTCTTTTTTTTTTTTTTTTCTTTGATGCTATGGCCGCGGTAGCTTAGTGGTTATGGTAATGGATTCGTACTTAACATTGTTTTTGACGAATCATTTTTTGGTGCTTTAAAAGATCCTCCGTGTGTCGGGACTGATGCATGTTTAATACATGGATCAATAAGTTCCCAGACTAACCCAGAGATGGCGCTCGTAGTAAACCAGTAACCAGGTCTTTCTAGAGTACTAACCTTTGCTTGAAACGTGTCAAAATTTTAAGTCGATCGGACCAGAAACAGCTGAGTTATCGAGGTTGGAGTAAAGTCGTTTTGTAGTTTGTTTAAAAAATGGAAAAAACCGAGTTTCTCGTGTTCTGATAAAACATTGATTTTTAATGGGTAAAAACACCGTGCAAGCGAAGCAATGGATTGAAAAATGTTACCCGGACTCTTGTCCATCAAAAGCAATGATTTGTCGGTGGTTTGCCGAGTCTGAACGTGGTCGTACCGACACAAATGACGCGGAACGCTCGGGTAGACATGTGGAAGCCGTTACACCGGAAAATGTGAGTGAAGTGACAAAGATTATAATGAAAGATCGTAAAGTGAAGCTCCGTGAGATTGCTGAGATGACACATAGATATCATATGGAAGTGTATTTACTATCCTTCATGAAAAATTGAGCATGAAAAAGATTTTTTCCAAGTGGGTGCCGCGATTGCTTTCGATGGAACAAAAACAGCAACGAGTCGATGATGCAGAAAGCTGTTTATCGCTATTTACTCGCAACAAAAAAGATTTCTTGCGTCGTTACGTGACCATGGACGAAACATGGATACATCACTACACTCCAGAGTCGAAGCGGCAGTCATCTGAGTGGCGTACAGCTGGCGAAAGCCGTCCGAAGCGTCCGAAAACGCAGCAGTCAGCTGGCAAAGTCATGGCGTCAGTTTTTTGGGATACGCATGGCGTGATTTTCATTGACTACCTCGAAAAAGGTAAATAGATCAACAGTGATTATTATATTGACTTGCTGGTGCGTTTGAAGGAGGAAATCGCAAAAAAACGACCGCACAGTCTCGGGACTTATTGATCCATGTGTTAATATGATCGACCACCTAGATCCCCCCCCTTGATGAGATGTGGAAGTTTGGAGTGGGAGGTGTCAACTCAGGTATCGTCCTTGTTACTTAACCGAGACTCAAAATTACGAAGTTCGTCGCCAATATCTCTCCGTGATTGTCGTTACTAAACAATCAGTCAATTCACAATCTTTTGGGCGGATGAATTGTTTTTCCGCCGCTTCCAGCGAACGTTGACGAACAACAAAAAAAAAAAACCGAATAATTGCAGCCATTCCAACTATAACACCGAACATATAAGAAAAAAGTGTCTGCTATCGATTTGATATCGTTCGTGTTTCTGGAGAGGGTCTCTCACATCGATTTTTTTTATAATTTTATAAATTTTAAAGTGCAATTTTTAATTATATGTATCCAAAAAAACTTCTAACTTCTTTAGTTTTGTAGTATGAGGGAGTGATTGCAAAGTTCAATGGCACAAGAGCCATATATGGCTTTGTTGCTCAAAACAAAGTGTAACTCTGTTCTAGACATTTGAAAAAATAGGGAAAAAATAAACATACACATATATATATATATATATATATATATACATATATATATAAGGAAGAGGGTCGAATACAAAGAAGAATCGCCAAGGTTATCAAGGGGACGAGTTACTAGTGTTTAACGAAGACAGTAAACCCATGAGAAAGGGAAAAGATCTCTAGGGGTCCCCGGGTAAGGGATGCCCGCAATCACATGAAGAAGGAAGGGCCCCGAGGGCCTTTCATTTTGTTTTGCAACAATAGCTCTTCAGAGTTTGGGTATTTTTTTGGAAAAACTTGTATTCTCGCACATTACTTTGCGTTATATATATGTATAAATTTATTAATAGACAAATTTTCTGTAATGATTTACAGTTCGAACTTCGTTAATAAACGTTACTGTTCCAAATGTATTGAATAAACAAAATTGTATTCAAATCGTGACGGATGTTTCAACAGACATGCTTGGTTTTCTTTTTACCTTTAATATGCTCTTTCAATGGCACTTTTTGAACCTTTTCATCGAATTTAGGAGGATTTGTCAATTTTTAATAATTCTCGAGTTCTGATTTTAAAATTTCTCTCTGTTTCGATTTATTATCCGGTTTTTGGACAATTGTACACAAATTAGCTTTTTATTGATTGATTTTTTCAAATTAATTATTAACTCGTGTTTCATTATAAATGTACTATATTTTTAATTTATCTGTGCTTGACGTTCTTTTTATTAACGTGATAAAAAGTTTATTACCTTTGAATATAAATGCATATGTAACTAACACGTATGAAAGAATTGATAAATTGTAGTAGCTATTTGCGCATTATAAACATTTTATTTTGTTGAGAGTTTGTATGATTTGTAATGTGTAATATTTTTTGTAGATGGTTTTTTTGGGCACTTTATATTAATCTAAAATTTAAATTTCAAATATTTAATGCAGTAAGTCACAAGTAGAAATTGTAGCACCTCTCGATCATTTACTTCCGCGGGGTCATTGTTTCTGAAATTAAACAAGCATTATATATCACAATCAATGATAAAACAATAAGATAAATAAATACATCCAGGAACATTGAGAAAAGTGCTCCAAGAAGGAAACGAGTTACAATTGCGAAACCTTACAAAATAGTTGAATGATGTCCGATATGAAAATGATCCAAGTTTGATGCCAATTCACATAATCATGCACCCTGCAATGACGCTGCAATTAAGATGTGTTTCCTATATATCCGACCGAAAGCGGAAGATTCATAAGCATACCGATCGCATTCCGACTCTAGGAGCACTTAAATAAGAAAAGAATGTCAAATTAGGCGTGTGAGAAGACATTTCTCACAGTTGACCGTGTTTGAGAAGGGTCTGATCATCGGCATGAAAACCGCAGGCCGGTCGATAAGCCGTGCTATTTGCCAGGTCAATCATTCGGAGTGGGCCGTCAGAATATGTTGGTTGCAGTGGACACGAGATGGTACTCACGTGCGGAGAACCTGGTCTGGAGCCAACAAGGAAGACGACTATGCTAGAACGTGGATCCCACAGTGACTCGTTCCCCTATGCAATCAGATGTAGAGCTGCCAGTTGTTCCATTTCCATACGCCTTGTGGAAGTGAATCTGCAATTCAAGAGTCTTTTTCGTGTACGGCCTTTAACATCGAAACACCGACGACTATGTCTACAGTTGAGCCAAGCCAGAGCAACGTGGAATGCCACAGACTGACAAAACATGGTGCTTATAGTGATGAATTCCGGTTCGTTTCAGGGACAGATGATAACTACGTACGTATGCGGAGGTGCCCAGGTGAACGGTACAATTCCACCCAGGCTGTCACGCGACACACTGCTCGTACAGCAAGCATAATGATGCTTGGGGGGGGGGACTATAGCTGATGATAGCAATTTCATAATAATTATGGTACTTGGAAGCTTAAGGAGCCAGCTTCATGTTGATGACATTTTTCGACCCCCCACGTGGGACCTTTCCTAAATGGTCTTCAAGGGGCAATTTTTCATCAAGATAAAACTCGTCCGCATTCAGCTCGATTAACTCAACACTTTCTACGTCATGTAGAGACTCTTCTATGGCTGTTTCCCTTCTCCCAATAGTCCCCTATAGAGCATTTGTAGGACCAGCTGAAATGTCATATACCGCCGTGTTACTCTGTACATGATTTGGAGGTAGTTGTCCAAGATTGTGGATCCACATCTACCTCAGGCTAACATCCGACGTCTAATCAACTCAATGCCGGACCGTGTTGTAGCATATATTGCAGCAGGAGGCAGTCCGAAGCGCTGTTGAAGTTGCGCTGTATTTGTCTGATAGTACACTCTATATTCATTTATTTGTCTTGATTTTGAGATCAGATAAAACAGATCAGATAAATATCTCATCTGTTTCATTGTGTGTTTTAAACTTCAATTCAATTCGAAGCTCCCTTGTTGGTGTGCTATTTTCAATGTTCTTGAGAGTATCCGAGTTTATTTTAGTCAAGCTATAAATATGCAGAATTACTTTCTCTTAAGTCTGCTTTCCCTCAACGTGCTTAAATTCTAGTTTAGAATCAAAATAAAAGTTCACTCTTACCAAATATCACTCGGATTCAAGTGAGTTCAGCCGCAGTAATTGGGGGTTCAAACGGGTTTTTTCCAGCTCCCACCGTTATAGAATCATTCCAAATAGAATTTAATCGCCGTCGGTCTGCAGTTGATGTGATATCACACTCTCTCATACGCCGATTATTCATTACAGATTCAAATATTCAGTTCGTCGGTTACATACGAAAAATTTTATTCACTTTTAAATGCTTAAAATTAACACTTTCCGGAAATGTAAAAATTGAGAAACAATACCTGAATAAGAATTATTGAAAATACTCTAATTATAGCATATTTCTTCTCATTCTAAACAATTATTTAGACATAAAAAAAAAGCATACTCAGTGAAATTAGTTAATGAACGATCAGATAAAAGACAATGAGTTATTTTAGAAACTCAGATAAACAAGAAACTAAAAATAATCTGTATAATTAAATGTACAAACGTATTTCATTGTTCACTAAAACAATGGTCTATTTTACTTGATTTATAGATTCATCTGCATTAGCTGCACATGATGTTCATAAGAACAGTTTTGAGGGAAAATATTATGATTAAAAGTTACTTTTTGTTTGAAAAGAGAATCTAAACTTTTGTTGAAATGTTTTGTTGCTATGCATTTTATTACTTCTTAAAAAAAAAAACTTTAAACAACCAACTGCTTAACAATTACGTGAGAAAATTAGATTTCATAACTATTTTTGAGTCTTTTCTTTCACAAATCTCAAAACTTTTTATAAACATTTATTATTCTGCTAAATCAGCTTGTATTTTTTTTAAATTATTCAATGAAAAATTGACAACATATGAATTCTTATACATTTTTTAGAACGATAGCAAAAGTAAAAAAAAAATGCTTTCCTCATTAAATAAAACAATTAAATATATTGTAAAATTAAAGTTCTTTAAATAATTCAACAAAAAAAATTAAATTTGAAGAAGCAGCATAAAAACTTATCGGTTTATTTCGCACATACTGTTTCATTTTTATTCAACAAAAAAAAAAAAAAAAATCGTGCCGAGGCAGAGAGAAAATACAAGTTTTTAAATATGCAACGTACAACAGTGGTGTTTCCAGTTCATCTCAATTTCATCTAAATCATGAATATTACGGATAAGTAACCTTTTATTTTAACTTAACATTACAAATTTCATATTTTTATTCTCAACTAGGTAAAACGACCAGTTATGAACATAAATTTTGAGAATATAATGTATATGGATTTTATGCTTGGGGGTTGCTATGACCAAGAGATCAAAATTATGAATTTCATTACAGGCGATATATATATAAAAAAAGATCGTGAATAGTGACGGGGATAAAAAGAACAATTTGTTCAGAGCTACTCCAGAAGCCTGTTGTTTCGTACTATTTCCTTTTGTTGCCAAGAGCAGGAAATTCAGCACTTGAAATTGTTCTTTTGATTCCGTTCATCTTAAAGAGCGAGAACACTGTTCAGTGTTACTCCAGAAGCCTGTTTGTTGTCTCTCACTGCTGTTCTGCTTATTTCCTCTCGCTGCCAAGAGCAGGAAATTCGACAGGCAACTTTTCTGTTCACACTCATCTATTCAGTACTCTCAGAGCATTCACCCCACCTGCCATCTGCTCATTTAAAATGTTCATTGTTCTCAGCTCTTTTCTTACTTTTATGGTTCCTTTACGTTCATACACATTCATTTTCACTTACGCTGCTCATTGTTCTGTAAAAGAATTACTCTTTCCCTATGGAACCAGTACTTACTTCAATTGATTAATTTTTTTGAATAGCAAATACACATAAAAATACTCAAGTTAAAACATTATCAAAATTTTCTTATTCTTTCTGTCTACTAATAAAATTATAAAATGCTATTCTTCTTAGAATTAATTTAATACAAAATATGGTTTTTCTAAGACTTCAATCTACTTGAATTTTCCTCGAATGTGTACATTTGTATAAATTCTGCACTGTTATATTCAATTGAACATACTAAAGTTTTTGCGAGGAATATAAGAAACGGATGAACCAAAGAACAGGTTAAAGAACAGTTCTTTAAAAATGAATGGGAACAGGCTTTATCAGTTCATCTAAAAGAACAGAAATTAGCATCCCTAATCATGAGATTATTATAGAGGAGGTTGTTAAGAACTCTGAAAGAAATTTTATATGGCTGAATAAGATACATTTTAATATTATATTGCTTAAAAGAAAATTGTATTGTGTTATAAAAAAATTTTAGGCAGAGTAGAGATTTTGAATGCATGATTTTAAAAGCAATAATCTAACACAGGGAGAATATATTAAATGTTAAAGAAGAGGTTTTTTCGACTTTGTTGGTTGATTTTATGTATGTTTAGGGAAATGAACCAAGTTCAATGGTTGCAATATTATCATTTAAAATAATCAGAATTTTGCTTAAAAATTAATATTTTAAATTACTTCTCCCTCAAAAAAAATTTATAAGGGTGTGGTTACTTCCTGTTTGGATATCAAAATCTTCATCTATTTTATGTTTTCTCCTTATTTTTCTTCTTCTTTAGCTTGTTTGTATTTCTATTCTTTTTTCCCCTTTAAAAAATCGCTTATTAGATTAATTTTACTTGGAAAATTTTAAATTCTTCTTTTATGGCGCAAAGCTATATTCTACAGCACGCCCCTCCTGGAAACGTTTTTAATAATTACAAAAAATAATTCCTTATATCAGTACAGACAGTATAATAAAAATATACATATTTCATCTACACTTATTCTACGAATTTAAGGACATTAATGCTAAATAGAACTTCAATATGCCCTTATCAAATTAAATAGTATTAATTGTTTTAGTAAATACTTATACATAATTTGATTTTTTTTAAGAAAAAAAAGGAATATTTTTAAGGTTGTGAGTCTTTGTATTCAACCTTCAGGATTTTAAAACTTATTTTTTCGATAAAAATGAACATATGACCAGAATACATGAGTCATTGCCTCTTACTGATTATATATCAGTTACTTTAAGATTAGGTAAGAAATAATGACAATTTCAGTCCCATGAATCTTGGTGAATTTTATATCTAGTTTAAGTATTGAAACTATTAATAGTTGTAGGGGAAAACTAAGCTTAAAGAAGTGATGCAAAAATAAAATAAATAAATAGATCACGAAAACATAGAGAAACACAGTTTAACCCCCCCCCCCATTCTTTACATGATAAGGAAATAAAAACTGCTTTGTAGAATTCGCCTTATATGATGTACTTCTATGCGTGGGAAGTAAAGACGATATTAAATAAATACGTAAAATTTTGAAAAAACTAAAATGCATAGTTTACTGCCAGTCAGAGTAGATAAGCTATGTAGTCCGGAAAGAACTGGAATCAAGTTTAGGAATCAAGAAACTTCATTTGAAGGGCTTAAAATAATTGTAATTTTCCCGAGCATCTTTCATTGCAACTAAATCTAGAGCCTTTTCAGGTTCTAATTTCGTGTCTTTGTTTATATCTAGCATACTCAGACTATTCAGCCTCTCTTGGCCCATGATGGATCTTAAAAAGGCATTTATCCTTTTTAAAGTGCTGAAGGAATTTCAGCACTGGCAACTGTGTGATTGATAAAACTCAAAGAACTCTTAAAATACGCTGTATGTTCAAAAACGTTGAAGAAAATTTGGAATCTTCCATTAGATTCCTATCAGCTGACAAGGAATTAAAACTGTTTGACTTATATCTTCTCTGGTAGAGAGATCCTTAAATTAAATCTCAGATGCATCCATGTTAATTTAGACTCTCTTGTATTTATTTATATTCATACGAGTGGTTCAATAAGTACCAATGTTAGAAAGAGATAATTCATTAAGGTATTGTCTATTGGTCGTTAACCTCCCCCCCCCCCTTTTTTTTTTCTTTCAAAAATCCGCGTCTATAACTTTCTTCCTACCCCAAAAAAAGTCACAATAACTTTTCCGGCGATGAGACAATCTTAGTCTTCTTTGGAGCTGATTCATCGGAAGTCCCTATTTCCTCCATTTATTTGATTGTTGCTTGGTTTCCAGTATTCGATTTATGGCCATTAAATAACGAGAGGCTGCTGCTACAGAAGTACGCGTGCGACAAACGCCAGGGATCGACAGCTCTTTAGAGAGAAGCATTCTCTTTCGAATGCAGTGCCACTCGCTTCGGTAAACACAAATCCGTATACCCGTAGTCTTCATTCGCATGAGAGTTATTATTATTACTATTTTTGTTTCGCTGGAAAAATGATAAGTGAGCAACGCATTGTGAAACTTCAAATGAAACTTGGAAAAACGGCTACTGAAACTTATAATTTATTGAAAGAAGTGTGTGGCAATAAATGTTTATCACGTGTACGTGTTTATGAGGGGTTTAAGCATTTTCAAGATGGCCGAGAAGACGTTGAAGATTTATCACACCTGGGTCACCCTGCCACGTCAAAATAGGATAACAATATCGAAAAAAATCGATAATCTAGTTCAGTCTGACCGTCGGTTCAATATTTGTGCGACTGGTGAGACTATAGAAATTGACAAGGAATCCTTACTGCAAATTTTTCCACCAAGACAATGCGCCGGCTCATTTCACATTGTCTGTCAAGTCAAGTACAGCATCCAATTGTTAGACCATCTACCTTATTCTCCGGATCTTGCGCCTTGCGACTTCTATCTGTTTTCTAAGAGAAAATCTGCATTAAGAGGAACAAGATTTAAGTAGTTGAAGTTGTGAAAGGGAAAGTGGCCCGCGTCCTGAAGGAGCGGACAAAAAAAAAACTTCCAACACTGTTTCGAACAATGGAAGATTCGTATGGGGTGTTATAAGGAAAGAGGAGGGGTTCTGTTATTATATACATTCTACTTTTTTAATAGATTTAATAATAATACCCAAAAAAATAATAATTTATACTCTTAATAGTAATAATGCTTAAATATATTTAATTAATAAGAAATTTGAATTAAAATTTTATTTTTAAAAAACACGTCAGTGTTGCGAGCGTTCTATGTATATCTTCTTCCCGATCTTCAACCACACACTCTCATGACCATTTAAAAAAATTCGATAACTTCCGGCTGTATTTTTGTTTACGATAAGTGCAATAGAGGTAGGGTTGGAGGGCGGTTGAATGTGCCTGTATTTGACGACAGAGGGCGTTTCATAGGCAAGTTGGAGTTTACCATTATGTGCTGAGATCTTTTAATCGATGTACAATCCAATTTGACGCTCTTTCATAGGTCGGTTTTGTTTACTGTGACACGTCGAATTGTCGTAGTCATTTTGCGTCGAGTTGTCACCATCGATGAGACCTGGATTCATCATTAGGAATGGGCAACCAAGTTATACTCAAAGCATTGGGTTGATTCCGGCGACTCTGAGACAAAGAAGCCGAAAATGGTCTCATCGGAAGAAAAAGTGATGCCAATGATTGTTTAAGGATGTGAAGGGTGTCAAACTCATGAATTTCTAAGAAAAAGGACAAATGAACCGTGGATAATACTACAGGGAGTTACCCAATTTCTAATGCCCTATTTCCCTTTCCAAACACAGGTACTTTTTGAACCATTCTCATAATAATACGTATATAAATTGAATTTTTGTGTTTTAAGTATAGTTTTTACAACCGATTAGAAATGAAATAGTGTGTGTGTGTGTTTAAATCTTCCCGTTCTAAGGAATAACTGTTGTCCATATAAATACGTTTCCACTCGATGTACACAATGAAGACATTTGAAAGTGTTGAAAATAAAAAAAAATAGGAAAAAAAAACAGTTTTAACCTGTGTAACAAAAATGTATTACTGTGTATTCAAAAGGTATTACAAAGGATACAAAAAGCATGATAGATTGTCAGAATGTTTAAATCCGTGTCTGATTTCTGATACTCTTTCAATTTGTGTTGTTATTTTTTAAAAACTGTTAAATAAAGATTTCCTTCTTATATAAGTGGATATCTGTAATAATTAAAGATAATGTTAAAAGAGTGTGAATATAACGCAGGAAATTCATATCGATCTTGGAATTTACATTATCGCTCAATTTTTTTATATTAAAACAGTAACTCGCGGGTCTCTCAACTCGCGGATTAGTAACTGTGAATCATGACTACCGCGAGATACATGTTTCCAGTTGCGTATATATATATATATATATATATATATATATATATATATATATATACATACATATATACGCAACTTTAACGTAAACAAATTTTTAAAACGTTTTGAATGATTGTTCAGCTTTACTAACGTTTCACTGGAAGCAGCATGAGGGCTATTGGGAACGGACCACGTAATTTTGAGTCTCGGTCAAGTGACGAGAAAGACACCTGAGCGGGCACCTCCTTCTCCAAACTTCCACACCAGCCCAACTGAAGGACTTTAAGCTCGACAGATTTAACGTGCATCAGCTCCAGCTATTTAGCAGATCTTTCGTGGCATCAAGGCTGCTCAAGCCCACGGATACCTCGGGCTGCGAATACGGGGCTGTGACCACTAAGCTACCGCGGCTACATTAAAATGTTTTGTGAAAAACACAAATTCATAGTGAAAAAAAAACATATTTTTTGAAACATGTTTTCACTTCCATTCAACTTTATGTAAGCGAGACACTTGTAAATAATCAAGAAATATTAATTTATAATAAAAGTTTCTTTTCTTTTTTTTCTTATTTCACCAACCATTTACCAACAAGACGGTGTTTACTATACATTTTAATCTATAGATATTTTTTATTTATCAATTTCCTTTCTTTGCCGAAAAAATTTAAATGGATTTATACGAGTTTTTTACTAGTATCAACTCGATAAAAATATTTTAATCACGCTTATAGTGTATCGGGTTTTTTGTTTTTTGTTTTTTTTTTCTTCCTTTTTTTGATTAAGGCTCCCGTCTACCCGCCATTTTGATTTCGTGGACGTAATGTTAATCCTATGGAATTTTGACTTTAACTCTCACATCTTTATTATTTGAACTATTTGAATGCAACAAAGTGCATTTGAAAGAGCAAAAAATAATGAATGCTTCTGTGGAATTACTTTTTCCCTAAGATTTTTAAAAACATTTTTATTCTTATTTTAATGATTCAATTTTGAGTTTTCTGGTCTTTAAAGAATATTTTCAAATATTTTTAAAAATCAGAGGAAAAAAGTAATTCCACAGAAGCATTCATTATTTTTTGCTCTTTCAGATGCACTTTATTGCATTCAAGTAGATCAAATAATAAAGATGGGAGAATTCAAGTCGAAAATTTTCCGAATTCAAATCGAAAAATTTATTGTATTTTACTAATTTAATCTCATTTTGAATGATAAGTATGTATTTGAATATTATATATTCTCAAATCTCCATTTAAAATAATCTGTTGTATTTCTATCCATTTCGTGAGTAAAAGAACTTGAATATGTATAAAAAGAGCTTTACACGAGTAATGTTTTCGAACAATTATGAATATTATGTATATAGAAGCTAAATTAATATTTAATATTATTTAATAGACTTGTTTTCATTCTCTATGATACATAATTTATTCTTTCGAGTTCAAGTTGAATAAATTGCCTTATATTTTAATATTATACAATTTTGAACGATAGATGTTCCTGTAAATAATATGCATATATTTTCAGATCGCCATTTAAAAGTAATCTTTCTATATCCCATAATTACAAGTATATCAGTTATTATAAACAAAGAATCCAAATTGTAACAAATAATGTATTACTCTTACTAAGGCGATTTTCTAACATAGTTTTACTTAAATGTGAGGTAATAGTGAAACATTGTTGGAAAATGTTTCTAAAATTAATAAAGATACATCCTCCATATTCTTTATGGAAATTATTTAGGTAAATGTTTTCTTTCATGTCATATTCATAAGGTGAAATGAGTAATATCCAAGAAAATCAATACGGGGCCGTAATAATGTTTGCTTCTCTATTGGAAGGGTGACACCTCAAGAGCTGCTATTGGTTGAAACGCTGTGCTGAATATCGATCGGACTGTCCGGCATTTACACATCCGGCACAGGGCTTGCTCACTCACGTTTACGGGGAAGGAAGGAGTGTCATTCATCGGCTTAGATTCGTACTTTCACGGAAGCGGAAATTTAAGCTCTGCAATTTTGTTTTCTGAAGCAGATAGAATAATCTACAATCAGAATTCCACATCTGATATACTTAAGTGATTCACCAAACCAGTTTTGGGGGTTGACTGAAGCTGGAGTGAATATATTCTACTAAAAAATTTTTTAATTCTAATTATTTTGAATTTCTTCGTTCCTGTATTCTCTGCCGCAAGAACAAACATTTTTTTTTCCCCCATTGACCTGTTCACACAGACTTCCGCAATCGTTCGGGAAATTTCGAATTGAGGCTCTCCTCTCGATATCATGCCGCCTCAAATCGGTGGTAAAGCCGTGAAAAAGGCGGGAAAAGCCCAGAAAGCTGTTCGAACCGGCGACAAAAAACGGAGGAAGAAGAAGAGGAAGGAAAGTTTCAGCATCTACATCTACAAAGTTCTGAAGCAAGTTCATCCCGACACTGGCATATCGAGCAAAGCCATGTCTATCATGAATAGTTTTGTCAACGATGTCTTCGAGCGAATCGCCGCTGAATCTTCTCGCCTGGCCCATTACAACAAGAGGTCTACCATCACGAGCCGCGAAATACAGACGGCTGTCCGCCTTCTGTTGCCTGGCGAGCTGGCAAAGCATGCAGTTTCCGAAGGCACCAAAGCAGTCACCAAGTACACCAGCTCCAAGTAGAAAGATCACCAGAGGCTCTTCTGTTGACCAATGATCCTACAGAATATGCCAAAGATCGCATGGATCTCGCATTGATGTTTACCAATGGAAAACGACATGTATAGTGGACTTTTCTACTGAAATACAGAAATGGAGCAGAAGATCATACGATGATCATGTTCAGCAGTATGAACTTGGTGGTTTTAGTTGTAGTGTTTAGATTTAAATGTGTGGTATTGAAATTTTTTTCCCCAGGATTTTACCCCCACTTGTGTTTTTTTAAGAAAAAATTAAATTAAGAAAAACTTTTAAATGTAACACGAAAATATTGTTTAATTTTTTTTTTTTTTGTTTATTCCTTAGAGTAGCTTTTGTGGTGAAAAAAGTAAAGGATTAATAATTTCGAGAACTAATTACTGAATGCATTTTATGCTTTTTCAACTCAAAACTAAACTTTTATGCAACTCAAAAATAAACTTCCCAAAAATTAACAATTATGTTTTCGATTTTTATTTTCTCTCATACGTCATTAATTAAAACCTTTACAAATCAGTATAACTTAATGTATCTCATACAACATCTGAAGAATTGTAACAAATTTTATCATAATAAGGAAGAGCTCTCAATTTTAATCATTTTCAAATCAATGAAATCTTTGTTGACTGTTGTATTTCTTTGTTTGTTTGTATGAATTTGTGAAGAATTCTTGTGTGAAATAAATTCAAAGGTG
Source organism: Nephila pilipes (assembly GCA_019974015.1). Lineage (NCBI taxonomy): Eukaryota > Metazoa > Arthropoda > Arachnida > Araneae > Nephilidae > Nephila > Nephila pilipes. The sequence goes on along the minus strand of BMAW01009525.1, from coordinate 396,613 downwards.
TAACAGAAATGTGTCAGATGATTTAGTAACACTTTTTTTTAACAATGAAAGTAAGTAGTTGTGATAAACATTTTTCTTAATTGCCAAAATCTCTACTGTAGTTATTAACTGCAAAAGTGACAACATTTTTCTCTTTTGCAGCTCTCTTCCATTCGAAATATTAATGAAAAAGTAAAGTAGGATGTTAAAAGGTCACTTTGTAATAAATTTATACAAACAAAATGCAATAATGTAAAATAATTAATTTTAAAATGTTTTTACTTCTTTTGAAAAATGGATATTCTCATGTCAGAGAGAGTAAAATTATCAGTTACTTAATAATTTAATTGTTTCAAAAAATGGGCTTCAACTTATATGAACAGTGCTTCTTTAAAAAAATTTTTTTATATATATTTTATTAGCTACAATATATTAAAATTATGTTATTCATAGCATCTTTGATTAAACTTAAAATTTCATATTATTCATATGGACAAAAATAACCAGAAGCAATTATAAGTAATTTTATAAAAAAAAAAAAATTTTAATGTCAAGAAAATTTGAACATTCAGTGCAATTGATTAAATCTTTTATCAATATATTTTTAACAATCTTTTTTCAATTATATCAAAACATGCTGTTTTTAAAAGTATTCATTATCCATTAATTCCTCTCAATTCTAATTTTACAAAATAAGATGACATAATTAGAAAATAACTTGTTGCTCAACATATATCACTTATGGAAAATATTTTATCCATAAAGAAATTTAAATGAAGTCATGTAATATTGCTGAAAATTAATAATATAAGAATAAACACATTCAAGTACAAAAATTATTTAATGTGTTTTTCACAACTGTTTTGGGTTATTTTAATTTTTGAATTATTTTTAAATTTTATTTGAAAAATGTACAATTTTAAACATAAAATTTTTAGAGACATGGATTACTTTTAATTCCACTCGAAACTACATTGCTGAGAAATGCACCAATAAACTGAAGAAAGAATTAATGAAGTCTTACTATTTACAGCTTTCATTTTTTACAATAATGCATTTTCCAATTTTAATACAGGTTATTTCTTTTATATATTTTGTTAATAGAAATTCACTGAACATTTCCTAAAAATTTATTTTAAGTTTATACTTAAAAAGTATTACATTGGAAAAATAAAATGTTTTTAGTATTTTTCTTTTATATCAGCTCTTGAATTTACCCATCTCTGAGCTTTTGAATTAATACTGATCACTTAACATTTATACACACATTAGGTAACTTTTTTAATTTTAAAAAATTTCTTTTATATAAAACATTCTTCCCTGAATTAACAAGAATAATTTAAAAGAAAAATATTTCATAATTATAATTTCTTCAACGAAACAATTTCAAGCATGGAAGGTTTTGCAATTGCTTTCAAGTAACATAATTTTCATTTCAAAGTATTTATTTAAGCAAATGCTAATTTATTCCAAAAAAAAAAAAAGTATTAAGCACTGAAATGAAACATCAAAATTAATGTGCTTCAAATGTTTTACGTGGCGCCATCTGCAAGATTTAAGTTTGTTCACCATTTCAAGCCAATATTTTCCAGAAATTTTGAAATCAAATTTTAAAACATGAATATAGCAGAATCTTGTTTCTTCAATCTAGAAATTCTCCCAAGTTTAAACTTGCTATAAAAAATATTACAAATTTTTCTTCTAAGTCACTATTTTTAAATTTGATATTAACCTTTTATCATATTTAAAAACATTTATCTCATCAATTAAGTCATTACTTGAAAAAGAATGTTCAGCAAAAGATTATTTGAAACACTGCAAGAAAACTTCCAAATTTCCAGAAAAGAAATTTAATTCCAAACCTATATTTAAAATATATATATATAAATTAACCGGTATATATTTAAATGCCATCAGTTAAATATACTTTTAAATATCCGTTAACTTACCGCAACTGTTAATAGAGGGCAGCACCAATTTTCATTTTACCTGTAAAGTCTGTCAAAGCTTTGGATACCAGTATACATAAATCTTCAGTTTGTTTACGCAATTTTACTGCATAAATATGACAATAGAATATACATTTTGTACCTGCTATCACATTTAACTTGCTAAGTGTTCTAAGTACAGTTTTATTGATGATTATTTTAATAAAGAGAAAACTTTTATTTGCATTGTTGCAAATTTAGCTTCACTGGAACATTTAAAATATCAAATTATTAAAAAGAACAGTTAAAATAAAATTTATTATTAAATACAACAGTTATGCTTTCAATTACATCTTGAAATAGTCTAGTAAAATTTATTAATAATTAGAAATTCACTAAAATTGCTTAAAATATAAAATTATTAAGTATTGTATTTAATTACATCTGAAAAATAGAAACAGACAATTAAAATTATAGCAATGGGCTTAGAATATCAAGTTATTAAAAAGAATTGTTAGTATTATATAACATCTGTAATTAAAATAATATGAAAAAATTATTAATGATAGAACACAATAAGAAATACAAGTTTTTTCACCATTTTATTTAAAAAAATTATGGGCATATACAATAATGCATTGTGCAAACCAATGACATGATACACTTTTACAACAATTTCATAACTAAAAATGAGTATTTATCGCTATAGATTGTGCACATATAGCAATCAACGGTTAACATTCAAAATTAAACAATTTCAAAGCAATTACAAGAATCATACCATAGAATTGAAATTTAAATACTTAGTTGAAAAATTTAATGATACTATTTACATGTTATGCACATTTCAACAGCTATAATTTATCAATAACATTCAGCAATTTCCAAACTTAAAATTCTTGGCATAACTAACTAGACTAGTCTACAAAATTGTTCAAAATCAATGTAATATTCGAAAAAACCATACAATATAAATTTATAAAATAAAAAAAATTTAATATTTTGCGTTACTTACTAAACATTAATCATGCTTCAGAAATTTAGATGAAAAATAAAATAAAAATGAGTTCCCATATCGGAAAACAATCGATGGATCAATTCCAGTCCATTTCCCTACAGATGCAATAATTCAGTTCATGAGTTATATGAGATGATTAAGATGCAATGAATTGAAAATAACGTAAGATGAAGAATGAAGTGCCAGGAGCTTATGATCATGGAGAAATGACATGTTAAAATTTTTAAAGTTCCATCTAAAGGAAATGCTGGTATGACAGTAGAATGACATCTTATTTACAAATGAACTGGAGGATGAAAAATTTACTTCTTGGCTTTCTTAGGCGTTGCCTTCTTCGCTGCCTTGGTCTTCTTGGGTTTGGGAGTCTTGGGCTTAGAGGGCTTGGCCTTCTTGGGACTTTTAGCGAGCTTGGGTTTCGGCTTCTTGGCAGCGGGGGCCTTCTTAGCGGCTTTCGGTTTTGCTGCTTTCTTGGCTGCGGCTGGTTTGGCCACCTTCTTGGGCTTAGGAGCAGAAGCCTTGGGCTTAGCGGTCTTTTCTTTGGTGGTTGAGGTCATTCGGAAGGATCCAGAGGCGCCTTTCCCTTTGGTCTGAACTAAGGTTCCAGATGCAACGGCATTTTTCAGGTACTTTTTGATGAATGGAGATAGCTTATCAACATCAACTTTGTAGTGAGCTCCAATGTATTTTTTGATGGCCTGGAGAGATGATCCACCACGCTCTTTCAATGTGGAAATAGCCGTGTTCACCATTTCTGATACTTTGGGATGGTTAGGAGTTGTTTTAGGCTTTTTTGGTTTTGCTGCCTTTGCCTTCTTTGGTGTGGCTGCAGGTGTAGCTACTGCTTCAGTTTCTGCCATTGTATATTTTGCTTATGACGATTGATACAACAAATTTCAATGAGTGAAATTTCAATGAGAGCGTTTAACAAGAGCGAACGATACGTGTTCTCAATGCAACAGTCAAGAGAGATGTGACTGACGGATGAAAATGCGCTGTTTAAATAGACTCGACGCGGACGTCGCAGAAAGCTGTAAACTTTGGGAGCGCGGTAAAGGCACGGAGTGACTGCTTCGAACACATTTGGCCCGCGAAACTGTGTTTCTTGTGTGGAAAGATCGGTTTATAATAAATCGAAATTAGGATTGAGGGTTTTAAAATCTGGTTAAATTATTAGCCCCAAATCTGTACTTCATTTTCCAATCAAAAAATCTGCTCGCACTTTTTTCGGAAGAAGAATAAAATAACTGAATTGTGACTTCACTCTTCTCACGAAAACGACTGCGTTCGTTGTTTTTTAATTATTCTAGGTTAAATTTAATCGTTATAGCAGAAAAAATGTGGGGAACTGAACATAAGAATCCTAGCTACTTTGTCAGTGGAAAAAAAGAATTTTTGAAAAGATGAAACTGAGAAAAAATAATTTCTTTTCAACACATGTTAGCACACGCCATCTACTTCAATGCATGATACTAGTTTTTTAAAAGCCAATACTAAATCATTAAAAATCTTATTTAAATTGTAAAAGAACCGGGAAAGACTTCGAATAACGTGTAATATGTTTAAATAAATTATATCAAGTGTTTTTGTGGAGCGAAAAAGAGTTTTTTCGTGCGAAATCGAAAACTTGTTATAACTGCGTAGCAACCTCTGCATTGGTAGGGCTCGATATACAGTCATTTCGCACATCGTTTTTAAAAAAATTTAAAGCTTTAAATGTATCAAAGCTTGTTACTAAATTGTATTTGAGTATCTTCATGATACACTTTGTACATTTTTTTGTAATTTTATAGACATTTTAATTCATAAATAGGAAAGCATTTTTTGGATACATGGAGATATTCAGATTCAAGATGGCTACGTCTTCAATACTTTGGAATCAAAATTTGTTAAATATTTATTTTTTGCTGAGATAATTTTTTTAATGAAAAAATTTATTTTTTAATTTCTTCAACTCGCTTTGAAAAGTATATAATTTTAATGTTCCAGTTTTGGAAGCGATGGAAAATTGTGTTAATGAAAGTAAGTATATGATGTAGGGCGTTGAATGTAATCCCAAGGCTCTGGTTTTTGAAAAGAGATTACATGCGTTTGTAAATTTCAAATTTAGACTATAAATTGCATTTTTTTTTTTTTTGCATTTTACAAATGGATATTTATTCTACTGTAGTTAAGAAAAAAATTGAGCAAAATAAAAAAAATATATCATAAACATTTTAAAATATCAAAGAAAAATATTGACAAAAAAAAAAGTTCTTGAGAAACGAATTTTATACTTTAAAGCAACGAATTAAAAATAGGTGTAAAAGAAATTGAGTCATTTTTTTTTTCAAATGTTTGATTGTTTTATACTTAAAAATTCATTTTTTTAATTATTAAAAAAAAATGATGGATGTATTGTATATTAAAGTACTGCATTTTAAATTTAGTTCATGATTAAATTTTGAGTTCAAATCATTTAAATTCAATTTAATTATTTTGATATTTTTTGCAAAAAAATATATAAAAGAATGGTATTTATCAATGTATTGAAATTATCTTTTGCATTCTTTGCTAAAATTTGATTTTTTTAAAGTTGTTTCTTATTTAAAATTATGAAAATTTCTGAAAATTGTCGAAACATATTTCGTAAAAATTTATATTTACTGTAGAATTTTGAAAGTATATTTTTTTTAATGCAAAACAAGCGTTTTCAAAATTTTATTTCTATTGCTGTTTTTTTTTTTTTTTTTTTTGAACTAAACATGCCCTTAATCTGATAGACTAATTTCTCTCTCCTTGTGCAAATGATACAAATTTAAAAACAGAAAATGAAACAATTTCCTATAAATTTTCTTATTCAAATTGTAGAATATTGAATCAAGCATCTTATATCTATTTTTTATCGTATTTCATTCACTCATTGAAAAAATTTCCAATAAAATATTCATTTTTAACAAAATTATAACTCTCGGCCTGCTTGCTTTGAAAAGAGGTTTATTGAACTTGGGAGGAACTTTTAAAATATTATTTTAAATTCAAAAGAATAAACATAATCTCAAGACTTATCAAAAAAAGTTACATAGAGCATCGGTATGGATCCAGTGTAGTAGTAATTGTTATGGATATTGAAATCAGCTGAGATTTTGTATACTTTGGCACAATATTTCTGATCACACAGTAATGGAAATTATTTCTCAGAAATTAAATATTACCCGTACTCTTACAAGAATTTCGTTTTCAAAGCTTTTCTTATAAAGAGAGAAAAAAAAAATGTCAGGGATGAAATGTATTATTAATTCCGAAACTATACTCATCCTCCGGAGAAACTAGCTTCAGATTTCACCGACAGAGGGCGTTCATTGGAAGTTGATTGGAACGCAGGAGGATCCGAAGAAGCTGAAAGAGAGAGGATTCGTTTTCATGCTTCTCTGCAACAAAATTGTGTTTGTTGAATGAAAACAATCGATTGTACTGTCTTAGTATTTGATCAAAACGCTATGAAACTTGTATAAATTTGTTTCTTGAAGCCTAAGCATTATTTTAACATCAAGAAAATTTATTTAAAAATAATTCGATTTAATATAAATTAGGAAAACTTCCGAACAACTGAGACTAAAATTTATATCCTTCTCGTTTATTTGTAATTTGTAACCGTTAATTAATTCAATTTATGAATAAAAAAGATGAGATTATATGCACAAAACTCTCCTCTATCCATCTCGTATAGAAAGTTTCAGTTTAAAATAATTTAAATCGTAGAAACAAAATTATTTTCACGACGCGGTAACACACACCATCTAAGGCAATGTTTGGCATTAATCCATACAAAGTGTTATTATGAAATTTATAAATCAAAATATTTGAAAAATATGTTGAATAAACCACCGAACCATGTGTTTTCCATCATAGTCTTATGAAATCACATTGTTAACAGTCGCGCAATAAAAGTTATTTTTTTTTCTGTAAAAATTAGTTGGGTACATTATAATGGCGCAGTGTCCCTAAGAGTGGATCTATTCTGCGCATTTTGTAAAATCAATTTTATTTAAAACTAATATGATAGAAATAAATATTACGAACTATACACATTTTTTAGAATTAGTTTAAATGTAAAATTCGGCTTACATATTAATATTTTTTATTTGTAATTTTAATAAATGTTTAATAATCCTTAATTAAATAAGGATAGAAATCTTTAAAAGGCTTGATAGAAGTTCTACTCCACATATTTGTGAAATAAAAAAATTTCAATTTTAAAAGCTTTTTTAATAAACTTTTACTTAACATTTTTTTTATTAAAAGTAAACAGGGAAAAAAAGAGATTAACTCTTTCATTTACGAGCCACTTTAAAGTTACAAACGTAATGTTAATCCTATGGAATTTCTATTTACATTGCCATAAATCTATAGAATATTTATTGGCTTGTTATAAAAGGCAGCCAAAAGGATTTTTAAAAAAGGAAATGTTTGTATCTTTTTTTTTTTCTTTCAATTTTCTACACTATTTTTATGTTTATTTAAGAGATTTTTCTGAGAGATTTCATATATTTGTCAAAAAAATTTAATACTTTCACACAAAAAACACTTCTGAACAATATTCATTATTTTTTACTCTTTCGAATGTATTGTTTGCATTCAAATAACACAATAATCATAATTTAAGAAGGTAGTTAGAAATCCCATTGGATTAACATAATGTTCAGGAATTTAAAAACGCTGCAGACGCGAAGTAGATTGTAAATGAAGACCACAGCCTTTATCAGAAAATGTATAACCGATACTCATGCATTCAGAAGTATCAAAAGTTTGAATCAAAATAGTTATAAAAATATAATACGTAAATCTTAATAATATTTATATAAATATAACATATTTATTATATAAATATAATATTTATATACTCAATGTTAGCTTATATGCACAATGTTGATGATATTTATTGCACTTTTGCAGGAATAGACAATACTTCATTTTTTTCATTACAATTAACGTAATTCTTAAAACTAAAAGTACGTAATTATAGTAATTTATTGTTAGGAATGTTAAAAGGTCGAAAATCCTTATTTTTATCACACATAGAATTTAACCTTTCAAAATTTAAATAAACTAATCAAAATTTAGAAATTTACTTCTGTACATTTTTGTAAACATTTAAAGAAGTTAAAAAAGCTAATGCATTATTTGTCGGATATAAAATAAATTATTTCCAATCAACAGCAGCTTTTTAAATGTTTTTATCGTGATTTGTTCCTCCTCCCCCAATCTTCATGATTTTCTTTTTGTACAGTAGACCGCAAACGATTTTAAATTAGTATTATCAATTCGTTCGAAAATGTATGGGGAAAATGTTTATATTTGTATTATTTTGCGCCTAAAAAATTGTGTGTATGTTTCACTTCTTTGTGGATTTCTTTAGTACTTTATGCTACAAAAAGGATCCCGATTTATCTAATTGGTGTGAAATTTTGCTATCAGTGCATTCCAAAACATCTCGAAAATTTTTATTTATTTATTTGTGTTATTTTTTTAATCTAAGAATTATGTATGTATTTTACACTACTTTGTGATTTTTTTTTTTTTTTTTTTTTTGATAATCACTATTGGGAAATTCAAAAAGACCTTGACCGCCAAACCGATACATTTTAATTATCTGATCCTTCCCAAAAGAAATTTGTTAATCCTGGCCCTTGCTCTGACCAACGTGACATTTATCGGCGACGGATCTCGAAATTTTTGCACGATCAGTTCACGAGGGCGACGCTGGGGTTACCTCTCTCCTACTTCCACGCTACACCATGAGAGGACTTTGAAGCCCATCACCATTGAGAGCAGCTGGCCAGAATATCACCCCCCCCCCCCCCCGAGGAGTTTTTAATGGAATCAAAACTCGAACCTCCGACTTGGTTGAAACATTATGGACAAGATCTCAAGATGCCCCTCAAATTTCTGCCAGCTAGGAACTTGAATGAGAAAAAGTAATAACTATCATTTCTTTTTAATATTAACCTTTCAGATGCTGCATTTCCTCCTCGTGTGAATGTATGTTATAAAGAAAAGTTGCATTTGTCATTAAAAATACTACATCATGGTTAAATGTTCTCATACAGTATCTCCTCGACTCACAAATAATAGATAGTATTGATTAATTATTTGTATCACACAAACAACACCAGCGGCTATTGGCGACGGACCTCATAATTTTGAAAGTCGGTGACTAGAACGGCACCAGAACTGGTGCTTCTCTCTCCAAACTTCCACACCACGTCAACGGAAGGACTTGGTTCCACGACATATTTGATATATATCAGTCCTGCTATATGGTGGATCTTTTGCGGCATCAGGACTGTGGAATCTACTATCCACAGAAGCAACGTCGTCAACAGATTCGCTACCATGGCCGGTAGGCTACCGCGGCCGCTAACAGATCGTAAGTCGAACTGGTTATATATCTCGACGTTATTTCATTTATAATCGGTTGCAAAAACTGTTCTTAAAACACAAAAATTCAATCTATATACGTATAATTATGAGAATGGTTCAAAAAGTACCTGTGTTTGGAAAGGGAAATAGGGCAATAGAAATTGGAAATCGGGTAACTCCCTGTAGTATTATCCACGGTTTATTTGTCCTTTTTCTTAGAAATCCATGAGTTTGACACCCTTCACATCCTTAAACAATCATTGTCATCACTTTTTCTTCCGATGAGACCATTTTCGGCTTCTTTATCTCAGAGTCGTCGGAATCAACCTAATGTTTTGAGTATGACTTGTGGTTGCCCATTCCTAATGATGAATCCAGGTCTCATCGATGGTGACAACTCGACGCAAAATGACTACGACAATTCGACGTGTCACAGTAAACAAAACCGACC
>BMAW01009525.1:359127-377000 GCA_019974015.1 Nephila pilipes | reverse complement strand
CCGCAAACAACGGCTATTGAGTTGTAAGTATAAATTATTTTTATACGTTTATTATAAAATCAAAAATTATTCTTTCTTATTTATAACGAAAATATGCCAACAAAACGCAAAGGGGCCAATTTGAGCCGTGATACAAATAAATCTAGAAGCATTCGAAATAGAAGAGCCCAAAGAACCGAAGAACAAGTTCAAGAAGAAAATACTGGAGCACGTGTGAGAATGGCGCAATTGCGTCAAGAACAATTAGACGATACACGAGCTGAACGCAATGAAGTCATGAGATTAGAACAATGACAATCACACCGTTTTACTGTCAATAGACGTAGAGTAAATGACCAACAACGCCAACAGGCACATCGAGCATTTGTAGCTACATCATTCCTGCGTCTAGCATTCCAGTATGAGCCCGATATTGAATATTATGCTCATTCAAAAGTGGTAATTGGTGCTATGGACAAAGAATGGCAGTATTGTCATGCTTTGAAATTCAAAAATGAACCAGCCGGGATGTGTTGCGCGTCAGGGAAGGTACAACTACCTGAAATTGAAACACCACCGGAACCATTGAACGGTTTGCTTATCGGCACAAATCCAGATTCTAACGTGTTCCTGAAGTCCATTCGAACATTCAACTCATGCTTTCAAATGACATCGTTCGGAGCAACAGAAATAGTTCAAAATACTAATGCAAATGGTCAACAATACAATTCTACATTTAAAATCAGAGGCCAAGTTTATCATAAAATAGGCTCATTGCTGCCAATGCCAAACGAACCACATAAATTTTTACAAATCTACTTTATGGGCGGCGAGGACTCCAGAAGCGCACTAGCCAATCGGGTGGACGCACGTTGTGGCTACAATAAACTTGATTCATTCTTTGCCAGACGCATCGTCAGCGAGCTGGATGCTCTATTGAATGAGCATAATGAATTGTTGAAAATATTCAAATCCCACATGCACAAATTAGAAAGCGATAATCACGCTATTGTTATTAATCCTGATAAAACACCAGCTGGAGAACACATTCGTAGATTCAATGCACCTGTTGCTGACGACGTTGCTGGAATCATGGTTGGCGATCGTACTGGTGCACGAGAAATTGTGATTCTTAGGAGAAATAATAATCTTCAGTTCATTGCTGATACACACCGTTCATATGACGCTCTCCAATATCCGCTAATCTTCTGGAAGGGACAAGACGGATATAGCATAAATATTAAACAACGAGATCCCGTATCAGGTACTTCATTAATTATGAATTTGATCATTACACTTTTCACAAAACAATTAAATTATTAAACGTAATTAATATAAATTAATATTTATGAATATATTATTACAGGAGCCGAAACAAACAAGAACGTTAGCTCGAAGGATTATTACGCGTATAGATTGATGATTAGACGCGGGCTGGACACCGTCATTCTACGATTTCGAGAGCTTTGTCAACAATTCATGGTCGACATGTACGCGAAGATAGAGGGCGAACGACTACGATACTTACGATATAATCAACTCAAGCTACGTGTGGAAGAGTACATTCACTTGCGAGACGCTATTGTCAACAACGCCGACGCCGCCGAAATTGGTAACTCTGTCATTCTACCATCATCGTACATAGGCAGTCCACGTCATATGCAAGAGTATATACAGGATGCTCTAACTTTCGTGCGCGAATATGGGCGACCGTGTTTATTTATCACGTTCACATGTAATCCAAAATGGCCAGAGATTACATCTTTGCTGTTGCCTGGCCAAAATGCAATACATCGTCATGACATTACAGCACGTGTGTTTAGACAAAAGCTGAAGTCATTAATAAATTTTATTACTAAATTACATGTATTCGGTCCCACACGTTGCTGGCTGTATTCGGTTGAGTGGCAAAAGCGAGGATTACCTCATGCCCACATTTTGGTTTGGTTAATCGACAAAATCCGTCCTGAAGAAATAGATAATATAATTTCTGCAGAAATTCCCGATCCGTCTACTGATCAATTGCTGTTTGATATTGTTACAGCAAACATTATTCATGGCCCATGCGGTACTTTTAATCGTTCATCGCTTTGCATGGCAGATGGAAAATGTACAAAAAATTTCCCTAAAGATTTCACTAACGATACAATCACAAATGTCGACGGATATCCAATATATCGTCGAAGGAATCCAGATAATGGCGGACAATCATTTATTAAAAACATCAGCAACACAGACATTGATATTGACAATCGTTGGGTCGTGCCATATTCGCCCCTGCTGAGCAAAACATACAATGCTCATATTAATGTTGAGTTCTACAGTTCTGTGAAGAGCATTAAATACATTTGCAAGTATGTCCATAAAGGCAGTGACATGGCGGTGTTTAGAGTGGAAAATACCAATGTGAATGCTCCTCCAGTGAATAAAAACGATGAAATAACGCTCTACCAAATTGGTCGGTACATCAGCTCCAATGAAGCTGTTTGGCGTATCTTTGGTTTTCCGATTCATGAACGGGATCCAGCAGTTGTTCAGTTAGCCGTTCATCTTGAAAACGGTCAGCGTGTATATTTCACGAACGAGACAGCGATTGATCGTGCTTTAAATCCACCAAAAACTACATTCACTGAATTTTTTGAATTGTGTTATCGTGCGGATGATTGTGGTGCCTTTGCACGTACTTTACTCTATTCACAAGTACCACGCTATTTCACATGGGCTCAAACAAAACAATGGATACCCCGCAAGCAAGGCTCACCAGTTGATGCATGTCCCAATTTATTCAAATCAAACGCCTTGGGGCGAGTATTTACAGTGAATCCAAGACAGACTGAGTGCTTTTATCTTCAACTATTGTTGGATAATGTTACTGGCCCATTGTCATTTCAAGATATACGTAAAGTGAATGGGCAACAGTATACAACGAATAAAGATGTATGCCTTGCACTCGGCTTGCTGGAAGATGACAATCAGTTGGAATGTATGCTTGCTGAAGCAGCATTGAACTGTACAGCAATACAAATTCGTCTACTATTCGCTATAGTGTTGACTACATGTTTTCCAGCCCGAGCAGAGATATTGTGGGATAATCACAAAGATTCAATGACTGATGATATATTGCATCAACATCGTACACGGTGTAACGATCTAGCGATAACATTCAGCGACGATATGTACAATGAAGCATTGATTGCTATTGAGGATCTTTGCATTATCATTGCCAACTTACCACTCAGTCATTTCGGTATGAATTCGCCAAATCGAGGTGCAACTGATTTAATGAACACTGAAATGAATCGTGAACTGCAGTACAACACTGTAGAAATGGCGGCGATTGTTACTCGCAATGTCCCACTAATGAATGAGGAACAAAGAACCATTTACGACCGCATTATGCTCGCAGTTTCAGCAGGACAAGGTGGGTTCTTCTTTTTAGATGCACCATGTGGAACTGGCAAGACATTCCTTATTTCTCTAATTCTCGCCGAAATACGATGCAATAATGGCATCGCATTGGCCGTTGCATCATCGGGCATTGCGGCAACTGTATTGGATGGAGGCAGAACAGCTCATTCAGTATTTAAGCTACCACTAAATATTCAAAATAACCCTGACGCAGTGTGCAACATAAAAAAACAATCGTCCATAGCCGCAGTGCTGAAACAGTGTAAAATTATCATCTGGGATGAATGTACCATGGCACACAAACATTCGCTTGAGGCGTTGAACAGGACATTGAAAGATATTAAAAACAACGACAAACTATTTGGTGGCACTCTGTTAGTCCTTTCAGGTGACTTCAGACAAACACTTCCCATCATTCCACGTTCAACATACGCTGATGAAATCAACGCCTGCTTAAAATCATCGCCATTCTGGCGTAATGTTGAAATAGTACAGCTGAAAGTAAATATGCGCGTTCAAATGCTTCAAGATCCATCCGCTGAAACATTCTCAAAACAACTCTTAGATATCGGCGATGGAAAAGTCACTATAGATGAAACTAGATACATAAAATTAGCGACTGATTTCTACACAATCATTGATTCGCAAGATGCTCTCATTGAACAAATATTTCCCGATGTACACACGAATTACATAAATCTCGAGTAGCTTGCAGAAAGAGCAATTTTAGCTGCAAAAAATGTGGACGTTGACATTTTGAATCTGAAGATACAACAGTTATTGCCAGGGGACTTGGTATCATATAAATCTATTGATACAGTTTGCGATGACACTGAAGCTGTAAATTTTCCAACAGAATTTTTGAACTCACTGGATTTGCCAGGCATGCCACCTGAATTACAATTGAAGTTTGGATCTCCGATTATTTTGCTTCGTAATTTGAACCCGCCACGGCTGTGCAACGGTACGCGATTAGTCATTAAAAAATTAATGAAAAACGTTATCGAAGGCACCATTTTAAATGGCAAGTTTCGAGGTATTAAAATATATTAATACCACGAATACCTATTATACCCACAGATGTGCCAATTCAATTTAAGCGTATTCAATTTCCGATGAGATTGGCATTTGCAATGACTATTAATAAATCCCAAGGCCAAACAATGTCTGTTTGTGGCTTAGATTTGAGCACACCATGTTTTTCACACGGACAATTATACGTTGCATGTTCTCGAGTGGGTGAACCATCAAGTTTGTTTGTATTAGCTAAAGATGGGCTAACAAAAAATATTGTTCACGCTGTAGCATTAAGAGATTAATATTATGTAATGAATTAATGATATAAATAATTATTACTTTTGATAAACTGAAAAAATTAATGTTTGGTGTTTTGTTATTTTTATATTCCCTCATCGCGCGCGCGCGTTCACAGGGCTCTATGCCTTTTTCACTCATATTCCACATCCTTATACACTTCCAATAAGTTAGTTATTTTTTTTCTACCCTAGAAATTCTCTAGAAATTATTTACATGGCAAAACAACGTTTGCCGGGTCAGCTAGTACATATATATATATACACTCATATCTTAAACAATTGGACTTGGAATGAATAATCTGTTTGAAATAAGTTTCAAAGTAATTCAGAACCCAACAACAGCAAGAAACGATTAAAAACTGAACTTGGGTATCACAAAATTAAATGGTAAAAAAAAAAACATGATTTCAAATTGGCCACCATGATTTCAAATGCATTCTGCCACACGCCGCGGTTTGGTGTCATAGACGCTCTTAGCGTTGTCTTGATTCGATTTATCCCATGCAGATTGAACTTTGGCATCTAGATCTTGCAAATGTTGTGATAGTGGTGGAGTCATAACAGAATGGTCTATAGCATCTTATAAGTTTTCTATGGACGACAGATCTGGTGATGCTGCTGGCCACTGTATAGAGTCTACGGCTGCGAGGCGAGATGGCAGCGATATAAACACGATAGTTGTCTGGTTGAAATAGAGTATTGCGATCGGCACTCGCAAAAGGAATGGCCACTGGTCTAAAAAACTGATTGATTTACATTTAGGTCGTCAATGTGACTCCGAAAAAGATCTACAGTGAAAAAGTATGTTACGAAATCACTTCCGATACCATTACACCCTACTCTCTGGATGTGTGACGAGCGACATCAAATCTTCCATCGTGGCGTTGACCATGTAACCACAGCCGTGTGAGACTCATTCCTAAGGATGGTATTCCGCATGACTTCATGCTGCTCATTAATGGCAACATTGCAGTCTCTGACGACGATGCAATAGTGTCAGGATAATTTCCGCAATGATTTCTTTGCAAGCTATCCAAAAGCATGCAGAAATCTCCAAAAGGTACAGGCAGTTACGGAATGATGTAGAGAAAACATAAATATTCGCTTATGTTCCTGAAATGGGACAGTTGGTGCGCTTGCAGGACAATTTTTTGATTTTTCCTACTCGTTGTCCGTATAGTTCTCCCTGAAACTACTTGAGGTGAGCGATAACTTCCTTGTTGACAATTCCGCCAACAGCGTGAAATTGTAACATCTACACAGCCGATATTTTACGCAATCCACCGGAATGACCATTCGTGCAGTCTAACGATGCTACCTTTCTCGTAGGAGTCCAACTGTTCAAATGGCTGTCGTTTCCTTCTCAAGACATTTCTAACTTCAAAGTGATAATTTAAAAGCAAACATACCAGTTAAAATCAAGATTACGCGCTTTGGGAGAACTTTTAAAAAGGCGGCTAGGTAAATCCCATGTTTGTTGATATCATTGACTCTGACGCGGATGATGCTTTAATCATCTGTTTATCAAACAGAGACAAAAAAAAAAAATTTCTTAATTTGCGTTCACGTACCTTCTTTCCTTCTGTGTGAGGCCTCGGTAGCCTTGTGGTTATAGTCTTGGAACCAAGGTCGGTGGTTTTCATCGAGTCGTTGGTTCGAGCCCTGATGCCACCAACACGTTAAACCTGTCGAAGCTCAAAGTCCTCCCATTGGCGGGGTGTAGAAGTTAGGAGAGGGAAGTACCACAGTTCAGGTGTCACCCTCGTCACTTGACAGAGATACAAAATTACGAGATCCATCGCCAATAGCCCACGTGTTGCTTCCAGTGTGATATTAATAAATCCAATCAATCAACCTTCTGATTCTTTAATGGCGATACTGATTCTTTTTGACGATGAGTGCATTATAATTCTATATTAATAGCAAATATCCCAATACAAATTATTGAATCGAAAATAACAAGGCCTTTTTTTTAAATATGCACTGGAATAATAGTTACATTATATATTTTTTTCTTTCTTTGTTATTTAACCTTGATTTAGTTATACGCTTTCAAACATCTTCGCTGCCATTCTCCCTTGGCACATTTTTTTTTTTAAATTATTGTTGTTCAGTGAAACAGTTATTTGCATTATTGTTAAACTCTTAAGAATATTCGTAAAACATTCACACACACACACATATATATATATATATATATATATATATATTATATGCCATATAATCCAGCGTATAGCGTGCACTTTTAATACAAAAAATAAGATAGATATTGTGCGGGACATGAAAATGATAGATTTAAAAATAAGGTGAAAAGAGCACAAAAAAATTAAATTTCTACTTGTACCTACATGCTGCTTATTTAAAAGAAATGATGTACCTTATGAGCTTCAAAATTTTCATCATCAGATTACAAGAAAAGTTCATAATATTTGTCTTCCGTTATATCTTTTGGCACACCTCGTTCCTTGACCGAGGTTCAAAATTTCGAGATCTGTCGTCAATAGTCCTCGTGTTGCTTCCAATGCGACATAAATAAAACCAATCAATTTGGCGCATCGGAATTCTGTGTTTCATCTTCAGTATCACTGTTACTTTGGTCCATAAATAAATAATAATTTTCCATTCCATCAGAATTGTTAGATATACTACATTTTTAAACGATTTTGAATTATACATGTTACCGGCAAAGTTCGAAATTCGACATTCTATGGAATGCCTAGGCATTGTATATAATGCCTAAAACTAGTCAGCAATGTATGAGACGATTTATATTTCATGCATTTCTTAGGCGTTCTATAGAATGCCAAATGAGAAAGCGGCAAAGTATGAAATAGATCTCCGATTCATTTCGAATATTGCGTGGCGAGGCATGAGGCTTTTAACGAGCGCCCGATGCTTAGAATTTATGAATTGCACTTTGCGGTTTGTTTGGGAGTGTCAAAATACTCAATTTTACTTAAATTTCTTCAACAAAAAATTAGTTTCTTACTGTACTCCATGAAAATGGAGGAGGAAGTTGAAGTGTTGGAGCAGGAGTCATGGTCTACTGACATGAAACAATGATTCGACGATGAACTGTCCAAAACTTGAGTTAATGCTGCAAAAAACAGTATTTTCTTAACCGAAACTACTTACCAGAAGTAAATAAATGATGCATAAAGAGCGAAAATGACTACTGAGAAGGGACTACTTGTAGCTGAATTGCTATGATGTGGTGATTGTTGAAAACAAAAGTATACTCATTTATCCTGTTAAAGAAGGCGGCAGTTCCTTGTAGAATTATGTTAAGGTCTCAGAGTTATTTCACGTACTTCATGAAGCTTATTTGTCTATTGGACACGGAGGACGTAATAGAAAGTTGAAAGAACTTTCAACTAAATACAAAAACATTACAAGTCATGATATTGAACTGCACATACATCTTTGTGAATTTGCTAGGGGAAAAAAGAAAGAAAGGTATTAAAAAGAGCATTGTTGTGAAACCTGTGATTTTTCCGAAATTAATTTCCCTTGTCAGGTAGATATTATTAACTTGCAGGCTCAGTCAGATAGAGAATACAAATTTATTATGGTGTACCAAGATCATCTCAATAAATTTGTGAATCTTTAGTCTCTAATGTCAAAAAGAGCTGAAGAAAAGCCTACAACGTAATGGACATATTCTTGTTGCTTGAAGTACCATCTATATTACGGTCTGATAATGGTAGGGAATTTGCCAATAATATGGTGACCAGCTTAAAGGAGCTTTGGCAGGCTCTGAAGATTGTCCATGGGAAGCCTCGCCATTCAGAAAGACAGGGCAGTGTCGAAAGAGCTAATTAAGATATCGAAAATATGCTCTATACTTCATAGCAAGACAACAAATTTGACCGCTGGAGTGAAGGACTACGTTTCGTTAAATTTATGAAAAATAGAGCTTATCATTCTGGCATGAAAAGAACACCATACGAAGCTCTTTTTTGGTTCCAAACTTTATGTAGGGCATGATTTTTTACTTGAAGATGTTTTAAAAGACATAAATACAGAAGGGAGAGAGAGAACAGCTAAAAAAAAGTGATAGAAAGCATCTAAACAAAGGAAAAAGGTGAAAATCAGATTATGTAAGAAAAAGAGCCTATTTTAAAAACATGGGTGAAATTACAGTCGATAATTGAGAAAACCAAAATGATGATGGCATGCTTACCAAAGAGATATCTGTTTCTGATACATGTTGTGTGTGCTTATACGAAATAAGTAATGCACTTGCATGCAAAAAAGTATCGTCTAAGAATTCATACCTTCTGTGGCCATGATATGATGATGATGATGATGAAATTAATATTTATGTACCCTCTGTTTCAAAACTGAAAATACTTTTGAAGGTAAAATAAATCTTGAAATACAAGCAAGAAAAAAAAAAATGAAGATGAATTCGGAAAAAAAAAAAAAAAATTCACTGCTTCTTTGGGAACTACTGTGCGAGTTCCTATTCCTAATGTCGATAAGGGGTGAGGTGATTCGCGCAATATATTGGAAATTGTAATGAGTGTGACAGAGGATGGTTTCTACCGACTTGGAACTTCTGAAGGAATTTTAAAACAAGTATAAGCGAGATCAAAATTCGCTTTAAGCTCTAAGAACTTGCTTAGAATTGAAGATAATCATGACCATGAAATTCCTCTCTGGTCAATAGCAATTGCTCAGTCAAGTGAAACGGCCAAAGATTCGCCAAATGTATGCGTTCAACAAAGAGCCAAAATATGAAATGTCTTTGCATGAAAAATTTAATGAAATTTAATTCAAAATGTCATTCAAGCCTACTATGTTGCAACAAGTAGGGCAATTTTAATTTCTTATTTTTATATGAAAATTTTGTTTCCCTTAATAAGAAAAGTATAAATTTTGTTTCGTACAACTTTCCTTTTTGTTTACATATTTTGAATACATTTTTTCAATGGCATTCTCTAATTTTTTCAGAATATCATTTGTATTTTTGAGGAATGCACATCATTTATATGATAGCCTTACCGAGGTCTTTTTTCATACTTTGCCTAAATAGCATTTGTCATTCTATCGAATGCCTAGGTATTCTATAGAATTTCGGCTCTTCATACATTGCCGGTAACACACACACACACACACACACACACACACACACACACACACATATATATATATATGTGTGTGAGAGAGAGAGAGAGTGTTATTTATTTATTTATTTTGTACTTGATTTATTTTCATCTCACAAGTATTTCACTTTTTAAACTAATCCTTTATTTTGAGTCTTTTGACAAACACGTTTTAATACAGGAAATAGATTATGTGCACTCTTAATTCGTTTTGTTAAAAAAAAAAATAGCGATTGTGCATATTTTCCTGTTATATATTCCCCATATAACCACATGCACATATTTACATATCCATTACATCTGGAAAAACTACGGAAGATTTCGAGTGGATTTTGTTGCTGTTGCGGTGATGGTTATCTATGGGAAATATATGCTGAAATAAAATATCAAATACGACAATATTGATTTTGGAACAGAAAAGAATTTGTCAAAAAATTTAAATCTTGTTAATTATTTCTTATACGGAATAATGAATCAAGAACAACTTAATTAGGTTATTTTGTTACAGAAATGCCATTTGTTATTGGACATAATTCAATTCTAATGATGGTCAAGACATCTGTATTCAGAGACAAACAAATTTAATTAATAATTCTTAGTTGGAACTGTAAGAAAATAAGCTATAATAAATTTTTAGTAAATGAAGTAGAAATCATCGTTATTGAGACCAATGGAATTAATAATCAGTGAGAAATAAACTTGTTTATATATTTTCATTTGTGTTCAAATTAAGTCCAATTAAGCTATTTATTTTTTGATTGTGATCTCGGTTAATATTAATTGA
Source organism: Nephila pilipes (assembly GCA_019974015.1). NCBI lineage: Eukaryota > Metazoa > Arthropoda > Arachnida > Araneae > Nephilidae > Nephila > Nephila pilipes. The sequence continues at coordinate 366,405 of BMAW01009525.1, read as the reverse complement.
TTATTTTGTCAGCTTATCTGTTAATTTATATAAAAGGGTTATTTCTGCATTCAAACTTTTTTCCGGCGGTCAAGAGTATAGAGAAATGAGAATGAATAGAGTATAGAAACCTGAGTTACGAAAAGTTAACAACACACACACAAATGATGTTTCCGAAAAAATATCTTTAAAAATAACTCTTAAACATTTAAAGAACTTATTAAGAACTGAAATTGTAGGAAAATGAAATTAAGCTAAATTTAAATAATGTTAGAATATAATGATGTTCTCGAATTTTTTTTTTTTTTTCTTAATATCTTTCATATATTTTAAAGCATTAACTAAGAAATGAAGCCATAGAAAACTGAAACTAAACCTCAGTTATGAAATGCTATCAAATAATGAATTTCTGAGAAATATCTTTAAAATATATTTTATATATTTTGAAAAACTTATTAAGAAATGAATGTTTAGAGAAATGGAATGAAACCCATAAGTAATGAAATATTACCAAAATATAATGTTCCAGAAAAATATCTTTCAAAATTTTAAAGAATTTATCGAAGTATAATTTTTACTTACAGCTTATACTTTAATGAGAAATTCAAAATATTAAGTAATTATTTCCAAGGTTATGCTACAAACAACGGTGATAATTTTCTGATCCATCTGAATCAACCACTTTTCCAAAACGTGGGGTATTTTACTGTAAAATTGACAATATATCATAACAGCCTTATTCTAAGATTTGTAAATAACCTGATACCACAAATCAAATGTGATTTTCACGTTATATTGTTTACATTAGAACTTGATGGATTTTTTTTACGTTGAATGATTTTAAATAACGCATGCGCAGTTTCATCCACACGTGTCGACAACGTAAACATAACCTTGAGGAAAGATTTTAATGTTTTTTTTATTTTTTTTACGTATACATTAGTTTTAAATGTTGTTTACGTTTCTTTTGTGCGGGGGAGGGAGGGAAACGGCACCGGATATCGTGCACTAAGTCGTGTTACGTGCAATTGGTGTGATAATTATTCTGACGAAGGTGGAATTTAAGTGTGAAATGATTGATGACCAATATTATAGAGTTTGGTATGTTACTGAGTTGTCGAATAAAATAAGTTTCATATTTTTATTCCTTTTTTTTCTTCTGTAGAATTTTCTTTTTGCGATTATTACAATACTTCTGCTATAATCCGGCGCTTCTGGCCTTGCAAGTAATCCGACCTTTTTTACAAAGGAAGACAAGCCTCACATACGTTATTTTAGGCCTTCAACGGAATAATATAGGTTATCAATAGAAAGCAATACATTTTTTGTAGTTTTAGTTATTTTGTGTTTGACTCTTTATTTGTCCGTACTGTTTTAAATTGTATGCAATAATGCATAGCTTTGGCTGATTAAATGCGTTATTTATTTGTGATTTTACAGTAATGTGGCTGTGTTCTGGTCCGATATTTGCTGGATTTCTGAGATAGTACCGTATTATTTCATTTAATGTTATAATGTATAAAAGTAGATGTACGTAAAAAAAAAAAAAGGATAAGAGACTGTGTGCCAATGAAAAAAAATAATAAAGTATCTTTGGAGAGATCACGAGCAGCTTATCACGGGATTGATTGCTTTATTAATGAAATAATTAACAGAACAACATGAAGGTTATACGCCATGGACTTAGTAATTTTGAAGCTCAGTCAAGTGGTGAGAACGACATCTGATTTCCCTATCCAAACTTCCACACCAAGCCAACGGAAGAACTTGGAGCTTCGACAGATTTCACGTACATCAACTCCGTGGGTCTTTGGTGACTTCAAGATCCGAACTCACGACCCCTCAGAAACAACGCTGGCCGCGAGCTAGTGACTTTGACCACTCTACTATAGCGGTGAACTTTTTGCAGCAGTGATCGTGCCATCTTTTCAAACAAATTTAGGAAAATACAATTAGAGGCTATCGAGAGCTTAGTTATATATATATATATTTCTTCAAAATGTGATTTGACTTTGCTTAAATATAAGAAAATCAAAGGAAAAGATAGTTAAATAAAAATGTTGGTGGAATTCGAAACTGCATATACTGAAAGGGGCAAATGTATGCATCTTATTTATATTTTAGAATCTGGGGAAATAACGAATAAAATTGCAAGCTTCTAGTTTGAAACACCTGAGTATTATCCATTGCCATGGTTACTCTTATTTAAAATAACCAATAGTCCAGTGAATAGGAAGTCATGCAGAGATGTTAACCGAATTATTTTATTCAGATTTATGAATAATCAAAGTTCAGTCCTTAGCAAACTATATCTCTGTGATTATACCCTACATACGTCAAAAACTAATATTTAATATAATAACTAAGTATTTTCATTACTGAACAGAATGGGTTCGAGTCCTTAATAGATATAGAGATGTCGATTCACTGACCTTATGCAGATCTTTCCTGGCTGTATGCCATGTGATCACTTATTACACTCCTCATTGCAGATACTTTTTTTTTTTTTTTACTTATAGCTTCCACTCACACCTTTTATCTCTAACTTCGTTATTATTTCTCAACTAACTTTAAGAGCTTTTACTAATTTGATTTCTTGAAAATAAGATTTTCTCCAAATAAAATAAAACGTGGCGTATGCAGATTTTAAATGAAGTTAAGAAATGCAATTAATGGAATTGAGTAAATGTATATACAAGAGAAGCAGTTGTCGGTAGACGGTTGATGACAAAGACTGCAGTTCAAAATGTGATTAACAAGAAAATTAGTTGTGTATATACAAGAGAAGCAGTTGTCGGTAGAAGGTGGATGACAAAGACTGCAGTTCAAAATGTGATTAACAAACCGAATTTGATTAAAGATCCTTTGTGAAGTGAGTTTATACAGGAAGTGCTCGGATTTCCTGCTCGAACCTTCAACTCTAGTGATAATACTTACTCGATCCCGAGTGAATTGGTAAGATTAAACTTAGATTATTATTCAAAACTATAATAATTCAGGTGCTTTGAAGATACGTAGACGAAGAAAGAGAGGGATTCTGCTTTAACATTAATAATTGGAAAAAAAATTAATAAACTGAATTTGAGTATCATTTGACAATCTCTTCAATTAATTCTGAACTTATTGATTATTTATTTTAGATTAATAATGACAGATGAAGTAAGTGAAAGAGCAGTTTCACAAATTTCCGTATTGAATTCATCGCTGTTTATAAATACAATTAATCAAGCCTATTCACTTCAGTCATTCTAATCTAATCTATACAAGTCACGTTTAATACATTCGGAGAGATTTTCATTTCTAACAACATAACATTAAAGCTGCAAAGTATTTGTCCCCGTTCTGATCCAATCACTGCTGACAACGCGAAGTAATGAAATCGAAGGCAACGAAAGAAAGAAAAAAGCATCACCAGAAAAGAAAGCAGCGAGATGTTAAAAAAATTGATTTTATTTCATTAGGAATTATGGAAAATAAGCAGAATAAAGCAATAATAGATAAGATATTTGGTTTAGATATTGGATAACATATAGGATTAAATAAATCATAAGGCTCGTAACCAGTGTGCATTCAACAGTTTATTTCTTTTTTAACTACCTTATTTATAATATAATTTTGAATTAAAAATAGTGGTTAAAAATTTCTAAAAACCTAAGAAGCGATATACATAATCAAAAAAGAGCTCAACTTCATTTCAAAAAGTTGAACTGTAGTGCATTCACACTTCGATTCAAACACACAGAAATGTTCTTATACACACACATGTATGCGATAATGTGCGTAACACTTTTTATTCTTACACCTTCATTTAATAAATAAGTGAACTGAAGAGAGAGAACAAATTGAAAATGTATAAATAAGCCAAAAATATTTGCTATTCAAAAGTTAAGAATGCTGATCTGTATTACATTTGTTCCAATTTGTAAGTAATAGTTGCTCTTTGATATTTCAATTAGATATGAAACTGTATTCCAGTATATATAAAAATGTTTTGATTATTGTTACAATATTCAAAAATTTTATCTCCTGGAACAGATATTTGAATGAATTGAATTGCGTTGAAGAGGTTTTAGAATACAACTGTATTCATTCTAAGCACGTTATAAGAAAAAAAGAAAAAGTAATCCTTTATGAAAATAATGTCACATAGTAATAATTTACATGGTTTAAATAATAATAAATATCTCTTCTTTATGGAAGAAAATTACAAATAGGCAATACATTGAAACAAAACATTCAAACGATGTCAAGCATCGTGAAAACTTGTAGAAATTCTAATAGTGAAAAAGAGCAAAACATATTAAAGACGAATGTGTCATTAAAAAGGGAACTCATATTAATTAAAACTTTCAGCGTGATCAGCTAGCGAATTTATACATTAAGGCGAAACATTTCTGGGGGCTAATATAAATAGCAAATCAATATTAAAATCATTTGATCTCAAAACATACCAAAAAGGGAAACCAAATTCAGAAACAGTTTAAAATTATCGAAGCAAAAAAAAAAAAAAAAAAAAAAAAGAAAGATTTTTGCATGACTCTATTATTTGTATATATGAAATTCTGAATAATTTTACTTCATATTGAATTATTTTTCGGATTCTTGATAAATATGATCTATCGGTAAGTAAACTACTTAATTTTTCATTTGAATATATGTAATTGTTTTTTTTTTTCATTTTTGTTAAGAAATTTATTATTGTTGATATATCTTTGAAAATTTAGCTCATTACTGGTGAAAGCAGGAATCAAACACATAAGCAAAAACTTTTGTGGTTAAATTTTGAAAAACGATCAGCTGACAAATGTTTACATTAACGAATGTTAAAGTCCTTTTTAGTAGTTAACATAAAAGGAAGCAAAAGTCTCTTATCATTATATCATTTTTACCTCATTGAAGTCTCTAATTAATTTATTGAGAAAAATAGTTTATGAAAAAAAAATTTATTTCATTTTTTAATAAATTATTTAATTTTTTTTTCTATGCATAAATTATTTCATTTTTTTTTCTATGCATAAATTATTTCATTTTTTCTTTTACTATTGAATTTTTAATAACTTAGAAACAATAATCTGAAAATAAGAGGTAGAAAATATGAATTTCTGCTGAAATATGCATAAGATAATTGATTAAAATTCAATAATAATGCACAGTAAATATACTTGAAATTGAAAATAAAGCTAGCAGAAAATGATTAGATTTATAACTAAGATTATGTATTAAAATTTAATTCGAATAGTTTGCATTCATCGAATATTTATAAGAAATATACAAGCATGATTGCGATTTGGGTAATTTACCTATTGTAGCTTGAAGTAAAAAAAATTTAAACTGCATTTTTGTGCTTAAATTTTAGAACAAGAATATAAAAAAATTCTTTTAAATTTATCATAATTGTTAAAAATAATATGTACTATTTCGCTACCTCTAACTTTAGTAATACGTGCCATTAAATTCAGTGTATCTGGCAACATTTCGAAAATTCTGAAAAAAAATATCTGAAAATTTATTGTAAATTTATAATTATGTTTATTGTAAAAAAAAAATTCTTCTGAATTTTTAATTTTTTTTGAAATTAATTTAAAATTTTTAGGAAAAAAGTAATTCCACAGAAGCATTCGTTATTTTTTGCTCTTTCAAATGCACTTTATTGCATTCAAATAGATCAAATAGTAAAGATATGAGAATTAAAGTCAGAATTCCATAGGATTAACATTAAGCTAACGAAATCAAAATGGCGGGTAGACGGGAGCCTTAACAAACATCTAACTAACTGTCTAACAATCTAACTTATAACAGTGCACAACACTTCAATTTAGTGAAACATTTTCAAATGGATTGAAAAATTTCACCTTTTTTTTTATTACGATGATTAACCGTCTTTTTCAGAACATTTTCAATCAATTTCTTACTGGCCGAAGAAAAAATTATTTTTTATGTTTTAATTCTTTTTATATTCTTTAGCCACATTAAAGTATTAAATTTTTTTTTTAAAAAAAATTGTATATATTTTTTACTATATCTCAGCCATTTGAACAATATGATAAGAAATTTCTGCTTTTTTTTTTCAAAAATGAAGCATTTTCATTTTGTTTCCCAATTTAAAAATAAATAAAACATTGCAGAAATTGAGAAACTGTAAGCCAAATGTTTTTAAAAAGTATGAATAAACAACGTTAAATAGCACTTATAAGAGAATACCACGTAAAGGATGAACTAAATGATTGAAAGAGATGTTGCATTGACAAATATTGATATTATTAGAAATAAGAATTTTCACTTGATTGATTATTTATAACATCGCACTGAGAAGCAACACGAGCGCTATTGGCCACAAATTTTGTAATTTTAAATTATGATCAAGTGACGAGGACGACACCTAAGATGACATCTTCAAACTTCCTCACCATTTTATGAGAACTTGGAGCCCTGACTGATTTAAGGTGCATGTTCGAAATAATTTATTTCTTACTATTTTAATACCGCGGAAATAAAAGAGATCGCGTGTCTCGTCTCAATTATGATAACGCATGGGAATCATGGGAAAGATATTCAGATTAATATTTTATTTCTTGACCACGAAAGGTGGTTTTCACGTCTTTGATGTGATTTGTTCTCCAGATCACAAAAGCGGGAAAATGACTGTATGGGCTATTTGGAGGGTCAATATAGTTGTAAATAGTAATTTATGCACATAATTAGCGCGTAGAAATTACAACTATAATAGTAAGAAACCGCTTCCTCACTCTTCTTGATCTCACTCTTTTCTTCACTTCGCTTCCGCTTTCTCACTCTTTTTGGATTAATATTCATTACAGTGCATCAACCCCACTATACTGCATGTCTATAACGGCATGAGGAATCGAACCCGCAACTCGTCTTAAACAACACCAGCCATCACGATCACGACCACTCGTCTGCCACTAAGTTTCGTATCGAAAGACATGTAACGTACAATTTGTACTTTTAACACTTAAAATTCAATGTATTTATGTTTCTTTTATTCAAGAAATAATGCAAAATCTGGATGATTTTTTGCGGGCTATGCTTTATCAGAAATACTTCAAGAGGCGCTAAACAAGTCGAAGATAAGTCATTCGCTTCGATGCCATACACCTGAGAAAGTATTCGAAGGACATCTCCCGTCTGGCCATATCCCAGAAATTCGTATCCTTCCAATGGTGTAGGGTCGATCCTGAGTGTTGAACTGGGCGTTGCCCTTGTGTGCATAGCAAGGTAGAGAAAAAGAGAAAAAGGCGAAGTTCTGGAGGTTAAAAGCAATATAAAAAGGGATAAATT
>BMAW01009525.1:268395-358727 GCA_019974015.1 Nephila pilipes | reverse complement strand
TAACTGTCTAACAATCTAACTTATAACAGTGCACAACACTTCAATTTAGTGAAACATTTTCAAATGGATTGAAAAATTTCACCTTTTTTTTTATTACGATGATTAACCGTCTTTTTCAGAACATTTTCAATCAATTTCTTACTGGCCGAAGAAAAAATTATTTTTTATGTTTTAATTCTTTTTATATTCTTTAGCCACATTAAAGTATTAAATTTTTTTAAAAAAAAAAATTGTATATATTTTTTACTATATCTCAGCCATTTGAACAATATGATAAGAAATTTCTGCTTTTTTTTTTCAAAAATGAAGCATACCTTTCATTTTGTTTCCCAATTTAAAAATAAATAAAACATTGCAGAAATTGAGAAACTGTAAGCCAAATGTTTTTAAAAATTATGAATGAACAACGTTAAATAGCACTTATAAGAGAATACCACGTAAAGGATGAACTAAATGATTGAAAGAGATGTTGCATTGACAAATATTGAAATTATTAGAAATAAGAATTTTCACTTGATTGATTATTTATAACATCGCACTGAGAAGCAACACGAGCGCTATTGGCCACAAATTTTGTAATTTTAAATTATGATCAAGTGATGAGGACGACACCTAAGATGACATCTTCAAACTTCCTCACCATTTTATGAGAACTTGGAGCCCTGACTGATTTAAGGTGCATGTTCGAAATAATTTATTTCTTACTATTTTAATACCGCGGAAACAAAAGAGATCGCGTGTCTCGTCTCAATTATGATAACGCATGGGAATCATGGGAAAGATATTCAGATTAATATTTTATTTCTTGACCACGAAAGGTGGTTTTCACGTCTTTGATGTGATTTGTTCTCCAGATCACAAAAGTGGGAAAATGATTGTATGGGCTATTTGGAGGGTCAATATAGTTGTAAATAGTAATTTATGCACATAATTAGCGCGTAGAAATTACAATAACTATAATAGTAAGAAACCGCTTCCTCACTCTTCTTGATCTCACTCTTTTTGGATTAATATTCATTACAGTGCATCAACCCCACTATACTGCATGTCTATAACGGCATGAGGAATCGAACCCGCAACTCGTCTTAAACAACACCAGCCATCACGACCACTCGTCTGCCACAAGTTTCGTATCGAAAGGCATGTAACGTACAATTTGTACTTTTAACACTTAAAATTCAATGTATTTATGTTTCTTTTATTCAAGAAATAATGCAAAATCTGGATGATTTTTTGCGGGCTATGCTTTATCAGAAATACTTCAAGAGGCGCTAAACAAGTCGAAGATAAGTCATTCGCTTCGATGCCATACACCTGAGAAAGTATTCGAAGGACATCTCCCGTCTGGCCATATCCCAGAAATTCGTATCCTTCCAATGGTGTAGGGTCGATCCTGAGTGTTGAACTGGGCGTTGCCCTTGTGTGCATAGCAAGGTAGAGAAAAAGAGAAAAAGGCGAAGTTCTGGAGGTTAAAAGCAATATAAAAAGGGATAAATTCGTTATAAGATGACTTAAATTTTTTTATATTATTTACTATTTAAATATAGTGGAATGAGAGATTGCTAACTTTAATTTTAATTGCATAACCAATTATTTCTTGACAATTGTGCTCACAATCACAGAATAAAATTTTCCTACATAATTTGAAAATACCAATTTAAAGTAAATTTACAAAAATTTAAGCGATTAGTAAACTTATCATTTTTACCAGTTTATGTATAAAAAATCTAAATAGTTATAGAAATCCTAATTTTCCGCAAAATCGTGACATTGTGGTAAAAAAAAATCCGGTCATCGTAAGTGATAAGCAAAATCCGATTTCCTTTTTTAAAATATATTCCTTAAATAACTGAATTGTTTAATCTGACTGCTTTGATGACAGAAAGAATTTTAGAAAGAAATAAACCACAATCTACCCAGGACCGGCCATCTGAGGGGTGCAGCGGATACTACGCACCGGGATCCCGAAATTGAGGGGGGGGGAGTATCCAAAATGATCAAAAATAAAAATAATGTACTCCAGCACATGAAAATTTGACAACATTCTTACGTAGTCAGTAGGACGTAAAGTTCATTTTTTCATAAACATTATTATAGCAAATCTACGAATTTTGACAATCTTCAAACTATGATTCTTAATGATGCGAATGTTTAGCTCTTGTTATTCGATTCGGGGAACTCCGGAATATCTCCACTAATACTAAACTTTTAGCCAACCATTCTGTGCAGAACCCTTAAACGCACTTGCTATATTAAGCATTGAAAAAGAAAATGAAAAAATTGTAATTTCTCAGAAATAATTAATATTAGCAAAAACAAAATCAAGCATTAAATAAACATACATTAGAAATATTTGTTCCTGTTTGCAATTTTTTTTACTGAACAAAAAATTTAGGTCCCCGAATGGTTTCTTGCACCTGGGCCCCTTTATAGACAAGGCCGACTCTGAATCTGTCTTATAAGGGAAAAAATCCATTCATAAATTCATTTTGTACTATTCGCAGTTTGATTTAAATATATATATATGCTTAGTTTCTTTTTTTTTTCCTCTTCCTTCTTTTTCGTCCTTGACAATGATTTTTTTGTCAGGCGATTATTCTCATTCAGTGATATTTTCCCCTAAGATGCATTTAAACTCTAAAAAATACTTTTTTTGGGGGAAAAAAATTCTAACTTAATGTGACATTATATATCACATTAATTAGCGAAATTTAAAAATAAGACGCCGAACGAGAACGATCCTTCAAAAATATTATACGTTTAAGTTATTCAAGAATATCATTTTCCAGCTCAGTTTTCATCGCAATAAACGATAACGTTTAAATAGAAAAAGAAACGGTTGCTGCTATCGTTCCATATTTCGCGCCCATCCGGGCAAGGCGGGAACAGAAGTCTACTTGTTCGACCTGTCGCCCCCCTGACCTGTTTCAATCGTCCAATGGTTGGTGGCGCTACAAGTGCTCTCTGGATGCATGCCATCCAAAATAAAGCCGAAACTAGGTCATCGTAATTTGTTTGGGACTCTTTCGGGCACTTTGCCAGGATCTCGGTAAGGCACCCGGAGTAAAATCTCTTCATTGCTATTGGCGGAATTGTTGTGATTATTCTGTTATTAAAATACGTGAGCGATCGAATGGAGTAGAATTTAAAATGAGCGAGCTCTAATCAGAGCTCTAGGTCATTTATTTAATCTGGGAAGGGTGACGTTTCACGAATATAGATTTGAGGATGTGAAACAAAATAGTAATATTTATTATTATATATTATATTATTTATAAAAGTTAATTTTTTTAATAATATAAGTATATATATTTTAATGTAAAATATTTCATTCTTGAAAAACAGATTTTTTATTTTTTTAAAAAAAAAAGCAAAAATGCTTACCATCTCTTTATTTTTTTCTCCCGTGAATTAATTATGTGTCATTCTTTTGAAAATAAAATGGAAATGTAAAGAGAAATCGTTGATTAACACGAACAAAAAACTATACTGAAATAAAATTGTTAAAAAATTCGTATAAAAGAGATTAAGTAGATTATCAGTTACACCCGACACTTTTTTTTTACACGATCTTGAAATTACATGGTTCACCAATAAACTTTTTTACACGAATTTTTTGTTCTAGCGCGAATCCCAAAAATATTTTTTTCAATTCTAATTTTGACAGTGTAATCGGAAGACGGTCGGTTTATGCCCCCCACACGTGTAAGTGATTTGGTTTACTTAATGGTTTGTTTCTTTTATATTCTGGAGTTATGAATAATACCCGAATTTTCGATCACTTTTTTTATTCATTTCTTTATATTTCAACTTGAACACGTTTGCAATTCGTTCTTCAGCCTTAAATGCTCGTTCGAGGCAAAATTTGCCAGCATGCGTCAAAAATGGAAGTTTCGTGGTGTAAAAATCAGCTGTGTGTTCTGAAATTATAATTCTATCAGATGCAATTGGAGGCGAAAGTTTTAACGACATGCAAACGGCTGACATAGAAGAATTGATGCCAGAAAGCCCTCTGGATGAGGACGATTTGATTGAATTTATGACAGTTTATGACAATAAAGAAGTCGATAATGACGAAGTCGAAGATGAAAAACAGCTATTATCAGCTAATTTAATTCGCGAGGGCTTGAAATTTACTACAAGTATGGAACAACATTTTCTTACTCATGATCCATGCACAGAGCGCGCTGCATTAAAATCTCAATGAAATCTTAAGTTTTGTGTAGCAGAAATTATTTAAGCAACTTGATAAACCAAAAAAAAAACCAAAAAAAAAAAAAACACCAATAATAAACTTTGTAACCACACACACACACACAAAACGTAGCCATTAATAATAAATGAAATTCTTCATTTGAATCAAAGCCGTCAATTGTGCTAGACCAGAGGTTCCCAAACTTTTTTTTCTCGTGGACCACTTTCAAAGTTTTACTATTTTCGGTAGACCCCCTGCTGCTACATTTCTACTGTATTCCCAAAACTCCCAAAAAATATCACCCTAAATTGGGGGTGTTAAGAAGAAAAAAAAAAGTAGCACATTTTTTTGTGTCCTATTTATTAAAATAATACCTGTGGTTATACAAAATTATAAACATTTATTATTACAAACAACCAACAATGAACTCTGAAATGTAAATCAACAATAAGAAATAGTCATACTTTTAATGAGTAGCGTTTCGTTCTTTGCATTCGTATTTATACTAATGTAGATTGCAAGCACAGCGCAAGTCGCATTTCATCCCTTTGCAGGTCTAAACAAGCATCCCTGGCACACGGGCGGCACTTTGCAAGTCTCGACATGTGGTGTACACTTGTACTTATATCTATTTGTTCTATTCATTCTGTGTTTGAACAGATTCATAAAATGTTTTGACCTACAGTGAATGAGTACTACCTGCCTACGTTGATAGATGAATCAGCCAAGAATTTTGCAGTTTCTTAGTAACGAAGTAGAAAATTTACTGGCTGGATTCCACTACAACGGAGCCCTGTTTTCTTTTCACGTCTTCGTGGACCCCCTTGTGGTCTCCTATGAAACCCTGGGGGTCCACCTGGACCACTTTGGGAACCTATGTGCTAGACATATCTGACACATCTAACACTGATGATAGCATTTTTCATCCAATTCGTAATAAACGTGCATGCTTGTTATCAAATAGCGATGAATAGTTGTTAGTAGTTTTATTCCTAATTTCAATCTGGTTTTTTATATGTTGTATGTATCAATAGATTGAATTTTCACTGTACACTAATTTAAAAAAATTTTTGCAATAAAAATGAATTTTTTTTTTGTTTTATAAATATGTAATATGGATTTCATTATTACTTTTTTTGCAAAGTTTTTTGGAAAATATTTAGAGTTTTTTCATCTTTCAAGATTTTTTAAAATTGTGGAATATATCTCCAAATTTACCATACTTCGCATGTATTTTTTTACATGAATTTTTTTTGCACGGTTTTCTGAGGAACGTATCTACCTTGTAAAAGATGTGTTGTGTGTATATATCCACATGAGGCACACCTGAAACAAATCAGCAAATGACCGATGAGTTAAGACTTTTTGTATTTACATCATTTAATCATGATCCATGTTAAAAATATTGTTAATATAGATATTAATCTTATTCTTGGAGCTTGAATAAGATAATATTTTGAAAAATTCAAAAATTTCAAATTCATCACATATATTAATTACCGAAAAGTCTCACAATATATTGTAATCATCACGATGGGGGATATATAGTATAGGGAAGCCTTGGACAATATTGAACAAGGGTATATCTGAAGTTTCTTTTTAAAATTTCACGCAATTTCAATATTTATTTTTTCAGATGTCCCCCTTCCCCGCAAAACAATACATACAGAGCATTTGGTTATAATCGAGGGAAAAAAAGTTTCGATAAGCTGAAAGAGATAAAAAAAAAAAAAATGGAATGTATACATACACACACATACATAACAGATCAATTGAAAAGTCCCCGGCCTACCAAAGTAAAACACATTTTTTTGGCAAAATTAGTTTTTTTTATGCAACATAATTCCCTTCAAGGAAATACACTGATTATAGCGACCCTCCAACTTTTCGATACCATTTTTGTAGTGCGATTTGTCCTTTGCTTCAAAATAGGCCTCAGTTTCAGCGATCACCTCTTCATTCGACGAAATTTTCTTCCCAGCGAGCATTCTTTTGAGATCTGAGAACAGGAAATAGTCGCTGGGGGCCAGATCTGGAGAATACAGTGGATGAGGAAGCAATTCAAAGCCAAATTCATGGATTTCTGCCATCGTTTTCACTGTCTTGTGACACGGTGCATTGTGTTGGTGAAGCAGCACTTTCTTTTTCTTTAAATGCGGCCGTTTTTCGGCGATTTCGTCCTTCAAACGGTCCAATAACACTATGTAATAGTCGCTGTTGATGGTCCTTCCTTTTTCAAGGTAGTCAGTGAAAATTATTCCATGCGCATCCCAAAATACAGACACCATAACCTTGCCAGCCGACTGTTGCGTTCTCCCACGCTTTGGAGCGGGTTCATCGTGTGCAGTCTACTCGGATGACTGTCGATTGGACTTCGGAGTGAAATGATGGAGCCATGTTTCATCCATTGTCACATATTGACGCAATAACTCGGGTTTATTACGCTTGATCATCTTCAAACACTGCTCCGAATCATCAACTCGTCGTTGTTTTGGGTCAAAAGTGAGCTCGCGCGGCACCCACTTTGCACAGAGCTTTCTCATACCCAAATATTTGTGAATGATACGATGTACACGTTCAGTTGATATCTTTAGAGTGTCTGCTATTTCATTCAATTTCAATTGATGGTCATTCAAAATCATTTTGGGGATTTTTTTAATGTCTTCGTCGGTAACAACCTCTTTTGGACGTCCACTGCGTTCACCGTCTTCGGTGCTCATTTCACCTCGTCTAAACTTAGCATACCAATCCTTGATGGTTGATTTTCCTGGGCAGTGTTCGGAAACTGGGCATCAAGCCAAGTTTTTGCTTCAACTGTATTTTTTCCCTTCAAAAAGCAATATTTTATCAACACGCGAAATTCCTTTTTATCCATTTTTTTCACAATAACAAAAGTTGCTTCACTCAAAATGATATAATTCATAAACTAATGATCCGAAAGCTGTCAAATTTATACACTCATCTTTTGAGGGTTAGGGCTAACTAAAAAACATATGGATTTAATTCTAGAAGCGCCATCTATGTGTCAGGCCGGGGACTTTTTAATTGTTCTGTTATATATGTGTGTGTGTGTGTGTGTGTGTGTGAGAGAGAGAGAGAGAGAGTGGTGTGTATGTATGTTTGCTTATCATTTTCTTACCTTTTGTATATATATGTAGTATGATAATCTTATTATGTCTATTTTTCTTCCTTTGTTATTTCCTAGCATTGTAAAAAAATCTCGGATTACATGCTAATATATTTAATGCTAACTATACTTTTTTAAATTAGTGATCATTAATTGACTTGAACTTCTGTGATGTCAGAAGATAAAATAATAAATACACTTAAATTATTTCATCTTTCTTTCTTTATATATATCTTTATTAATTCAAAATACATTTTCTACTTCTTTTTTTTCTGTCATAAACAGTAACAATTCAGGAAACCAAAAAAACGTGTAACAATTTATAATAAGAAACTAAAATGTTGCATTATGAGAAAACGCCTAGTGGTCATGTTCACGGAATTGCGGACGGTTTTATTTTCGTCAAGTCGTGGTTTCGAGCCCTGATGCCACAAAAAATCCCGCCCTTGTAGCGAGGCTGATGCTCGTTAGATCCGGTCGAGGTGATAAGTCCTTCAGTTGGTGTAGTGTGGAAGTTTGAAGAGGGAGATGACAACTCAGGTATCATCCTCATCACTTGAACGTGGCTCAAAATTATGAGGTCTGTCTTCATTGGCCCTCGTTTTGCTTCCCAGTGTTTCGTTAAAAAACAAAAACTATCACACATTACAAGTGTATTGGAACTATCACACAAAACAAGTATACTTGGAAACTTTTTAATTCTATGAAATTAAAGTTTCAAATATCATTTTTCTTTATATTTAATATTCCATGACTGACCTAATGCAAAATACACAAAAAATATTTACCCACTGATTTAAATTTTTAAAAATTGATTTTATATTACTTTAATTAAACACTACAAAACAATAGAATGTCAAAATAAGATATTAGAATAATTTTAAAAGTGTCTCAATTTTGGTGAAGCAAGCAGTCCAATTTAATTCGAAATATAATTTAAACACTTTTTACATCAATCACATTTTTGAAATTTGAGTTTGTGATTCCTTTTTTTTTACTTCAAATATTCTACTCACTTGATTTCTAAATTCCATATGAATGGGAGACTTGAAAAACTTTTTGTTTTGCTTAAGTGACTTAGCACTTTTGATTCGAATCCTAGAAAACCATGAATTTCGTAAGTTGCAACCAAAAAACTGAAAATATCTTCGGATATTAATTTTATTTTCTTAAATGAATTTTTTTTCAAAAAATTACTGCCGATAAATAAAAACATGTTTCTTATTTACCGGACTTCTCTTTTATATATTTGTATCGTAATTTAATATTGTTTTCATTTTCTTCCTGAACTTTATACGCATTTCTTATCTTCAGTTTATCGTGGATCATTTCATTCAATCTGTTGAAAATTATGAGTAGTTGCAAACGATTTCATTCAAAAATTATTTTATGTTTATTTTTCCTTTTGAATAATACGCGCTAAATTTCAGTTTTGATTATTTTTCGGTTGCTAAGTGGTGCTAGCAAAGAAATATCTTTCGCCATTCTATTCCATTTTCTCTTGATAAGAAGAGAACTATGCTTTTGTATGCATTTAATAGAATTCCGTTATGTGTTTCGTAGTAATTAACGTTGTTTTATCTCATAATTTGGAAGTTTTTGAGTTATTTTTTTTATCTTCTGATCTACGATTATTAATCACAATTTACGAAGATTAAAATTAAGAAAATGAAACAGAGGGGTATTTCTTTTACTGACCCTATTTAATACAATTTTTATGGAGGAAAAAGTACTTATTGTTTTCTTTGAAATAGCCGTATGAAGATTTACCATTCATAGAATTTAATAACGCAGACAAAAGGGATTTTAACACTGCAGGCTTTTATATTCTTCCAAAGAATTAGAAGCTCATGCGGTTTATCAAGTTAGAAATGTATTTAAGGAAACCTTTTGATATTTGCCTCTCAAAACAATGTGGCTTGCAAAAATTTTTATTTTTTGTCAGAATTTGAATTGAATAACCTTTTCGTGCTGTAAATTTTCAAATTTTTCGTGTCTTAAAGTGATTCATAATTAATAATGCACACTATCTCGGCTGTACATCTTTATCAAGCAGTCCATCGACGTAAAAATTTTTTCAAACAATGTTACAAAGATATTATATGTATATGGAAATTAAAATTTCATAAATAATAATAATAATAATAATAATAATAGGGGGAAAAAACCATATGTTCTCTGAAAAATGATTGAACATTTTCTTAAAAAGAAGTAAAGCTGGGTATTTTGTTCCGTAGAGAGTCTGGAACAACGAGCCACATACTTTTCACATAAATGAAATAGGGGAATGAAATAAAATTGTAATGAGAAAGCTTTGTAATTTGACTACAAAATAAATAATTTGCAATTTTCTAGAACATGAAACAAAAAAATATGGATTTACTTAAAAAATATTGGGGAATGATTTTAGTCTCTTCAATAATAAGGATATATGAGTGGAAACGTTCAACATTATCTAAAAAATGGTTCGAAAATGAATTAGAATTAAATTTCAAAATTGCGGTATTGGGTAGGTGTAACTTATTTTAATTCTGAAATAAACTATTATTCCATTTTTTTTGCAAAATTTGCAATACTTTTGGAGTTATTATGGTTTTCATAATTTAAATTACATTTGTTTCACATCATTAAATGAAAAAATTTAATAAAAATTTTCAGCATTTAAATCAAACAGCTTCTGAAATATTTTTGACAACTTCTGTCATTAATTCCGTGAAGGAAAGGAAATACAGAAAAAATTTATATATAAAAAAAATCCTATTTGCTTTGACCTGCAAACAACAACAAAAAAAATGAAGTTTTTCCATCTACACATATATCCAAAATAGGACATTTTAACTTATCCTTAATCGGGCGATTTATTAAGTATCCTGTCGATAATAAAACAGGAAATTTATTTAGAATTATTAAAAACGATGAGATTATTTAAGTATTTATGTTATTAATTGGACTTTAATTTTGTCGTCAGATCAAGCAAACGAATAATCAAATAAATAAATAAAAGCGAGAATTAACAATGCTATCTTAATTTCTTCAGAGCATGCACTGTTCAAGTCTCCTTTAAAAAGGCGTTTGCCAATCGTAGAAAAATCTGGATATAATTTCCTTTTTTATAAAAAAAAAATGTTTTATTAATAATGAAACAAAAGTAGCATTCTAGGTAGCTCATGAGTTCTAAATGATAAAATTTGCCTTTATGGGGCACTCAATTCCCGAAATACAACAGGCCATAGATGGGGGAGGGAATGATATATGTCCTCAGACACTGGAGATTCCAACAATCAGTTTTTAATTTTAATTGTCATTTGTAAAAGACTATCAGTAACTTAAAAATTTATCATGTCATACCTGAGGTCATCCATGGCACAAAAAAGATTGACAGCCTTGGTTTGACTGAGAGGTTATCCACAACATGCATTTTGATGAACTAATTGATAAGTTTGCAGCATCAAAGATTAGGAAAATTTCTCTTTGGACTTAATAATTGCATGTAAAGCATTATACACATCAAACTTTTTTTTTTTTACTTTATAGTGATTGCACACTTATCACGTTATTATATTATTATATCTAGTGCAGTGTTTTAAGTTTTTGCACTGATATATTTGAATAATATTTTAGAATAGTTATATTTTTTAATTACTCCTGCTGGCTGGATTATTTTACTTGTTCTGTGTGCATAAATTTAGCGAAATTTTCGAAATATACGCATGAAAGTGCTTTAAAAATAAAAAATATTTAAAACTATTTAAAAAATTTAAAAAAATTTATTTCCCCCCCTTCAAATACTGTTATTCTAAATACATTTAGAAAAAAATATTTCCATTCCCCATTGCATTTGGGCAAACAGTAGGGAGGAAATCTTCAGTTCTCCCCAAGGCGCTAGCATCTTTTATTGGGGAGAGAAACGAAAGAGGACGCACAATAATCGTGAAGCGGTGTATGTCCTGTTTGTGCCATTATATTAATATAAACCAGCTCATTCTTCATATATTATATTTTTAGCATCCATTTAAGTATATAAATATTTATATTCATATGCTTAAGTATGTACATAAAGTATCTATTATTAAAGAGTAAAGATTTTTTTCAAATAGAACTTGATTTTCTCCGCAAAATTCGTGCTAAGCACAAGAGATAATATTTGCTTTTTCTGTTTCTCTTCGTGGCATTCAAAACTAAGTAAAAGTTTGCCTAAGCTGGCGCTTAAAATATATTTAGTTGATGATGTTTATCCATTTGCTTTATGCTATTCGTTCATTTCTCAAACTTTCTTAGTAAATAGGACCTTGGTTTTATACTTATTAAACGACGTCAAATTTGTTTGCTTTGATAACTTTTAATTCTTTATTGGCGAAGATGGGTTTGATTGAATGAAAAAGAACCAAGGATTTTCTTTTTCTTTTCTTCAGTGGTACAAAAATTAATGTAAGCAATGATGATTGTTATAACGGGATAAAAATACGTGTACTTCACTTACTGTGAGCTGATCAACGAATCAAAGCTTCCACATTTCTCATCAGCACCACTGAGAGGAACATTCAAATTGCAGGCGGAGAGAAAGAAGAGACTCATAGTATAAACCAGGGAGGTTGGCAAACTACGGTCTGCCGGGCCAGATCCGGCCCTCCGTAAGTTTTATATCCGTCTCACAAGTAAAAATTACTTATACATGAAAAAAAAAATCTATTGCTAGGAGTGTACCAGCCTTCAGAGAGGTATTCTCTTCTTTAGAAATTGCTGTAAATCGTATAGGATTGACAATAAATGAGTCTAAAAAACCAAGTATATGCCTGTAATGAAAACACCATCATGCGATACACTCAATCATTTAAAAATTGGCCCTCATGTATTGGCCTAAATTGTACTATGTTTAAATTACCTTGGATTTCTGGTTAACTAAAAAAAAAATACATCTTCTATGAGATCCAAAATCGTATTTCACTGGCCAACAAAATGTTCTTTGGACTCCACTCTTTACTAAGGTCCCGTTTTCTCTGCAGAAAAACAAAGTTTCTTATTTATTAAAACTCTCATTAGGCCGGTTCTAGAGTATAGCTCGGAAACTTGGTCTCCAACTGAAAATGGGGCATACAAAATTGCCGAGAAAAGTTCTCAGAAGTATTCTCGGTGGCATCATAGAAAATGGCCTTTGGCGAAGACGTTTTAATTCTGAAATTTGTAGAATTTTTAATGAGCCTGACATTGTTGAATGTATTAAAGTAAAACGAATGAACTGGACTTCACATGTTGTTAGAATGGATGAGAAAAAGAAGATTTTTGTTGCGAAAAGCCCTTTACTCGTCGGAACAGAGGAAGACTAAACCTACGGGTGACTTGAATCGGATTTTAAGGTTATTGAGGTGAGGAACGGGCAGACTAAGGCAGATTATCTTGGAGGAAGCTTCAAAGGGAGGCCTTGGCCCACCCTGGGCTGTTGACTCAAATATGATGAAGACGAAACAACTCGATGTAACCACTGAGATACATAAATAATTTACAACTCCTTTTTCGCATCTGGATGCAAGTGCTAAAGACATTTCCATTTTTCGAAATCCCCCTGACCTTCAGTTGGAAGAGAAAATCTGAAAAACGATGATATCTTACGAATGATGTTTAAAGAAATGAATCTAATACATATTTGTAGAAATATCTTTCGGAAGATAATTATAGCTATTTAAAATTATGCTCTCAGGGATTTTTCCATGTATTTGAAAGTACTTATCAATGTGAATGGACATTTTCGTAAAGGAGGTATATGAAATACCAATGCAGTTTATGATTAACTGACCAGTTAAGAAATTTCAGGATTTAGTAACTATTATTAGTACATGCGAAAAAACATACATTATTTTTCAACTCGATATAACTTACTAATAAATCAAAGCGCAAACTTAACATTTTTACTAAATGATACTCAAATATGTTTACATTAATTCTCATGTTTTTGCGCAATATTATAGAAATCGAAAAGCACAAAAAATATAGATTGGATTCTTTTTCAAAATCACGAAAATCGATATTTTACTGCCGCAGGATTTTGCAGCACAACTTTGACCAAAATTTAAAGAGTATTGTTACTTAATAAAAAAATGTTCAGTTTCGCTGTTATATATACATTTAGAAACATTTAGAGGGAAGAAAAAAAATTAATACAAATAATTAGAAAATTATGAAATTTTAAGAAGATCCTTATAAATTTCTTTTTGTTAATAACTTGCCTAAATATGGATGTATAAGTCATAAAGAAACTTATTTATTGCACGTGGATGAATTCCTAACTAATGAGATTAATAAGAAAAAGAAAGGATTTCTGGATTCTGGGAAATCTTGCTCACCAGCAAAAACTTTCTGTTTTGAGAAAAATGAAGTTGAATTTGAAAAATTACGAACAAAAAACCCCCACCTAGTTAAACAAGGTTTAGTTTTTTCTTGTTAACTGGTAGTGTCAATACACTTTTAACACCAAAACGTTCAAAAAAGATGGGACTCTAATACACATTATTTTCAAAAAATTGGAAATTTTAAAATTTAAGGGTCTTAAGACTCCTTAATTATCCAGCATGACGAAATATTATCTCAGAAAAAACAATTACATTCGCAAAATTAAACCATTTCTATAATTATTTTATTAACAAAAAGAAATGTTTTTATCAATATCTAAGTGCTATATATTTTCATAAATGTCGATATCAAAATGCTATATATTTTCATAAATATATGACATTAGATGATAATTAATACATAAAGGAAAAGGGAAAGTGTAGAAGATTTTTTACAAGGGTTCGAATATAACTTCCTTTAATTATATTCATAATGACAATTCGATATGTAAATTCCTGCCAGAGTCACGTTGTAAAGTGTCAATCGTAATTGATTGTACAGTAGAAGAAATTCTTTAAGTAAGTTCATATACATTTGTGAACATTGGTGGTGCATACACTTTATTTTTTTCTAATCTCCAAAGAAAGAAATCGCCTTGGGCCATATCAGATGACTTAAGTGGCTGGTTCATGGAATAGCTTCACGAAAAATACACGAGGGCAATCTATTGTTCAAAATATAATATTTTCACGCATTCATGTATTATTCATATATTACTGAATCGTTTATTTTTGAAAATATGGAATTTTGAAATCGGAGGTTTTATTTAAAATAACCTTGTATTATGTAAAAATATCCTTTCCTATTTTAAAAAATTGAGTCTGGTTTATTTATTGTTGCACTATGGCTAAAATTACTTATGTAAATATTGAATTTGATAACTGGCCCGCAAAATCTAAAAAGATTAATACCCCTCCCCTCCTCCAAAAAAAAAAATGTCGACTTTTGTATAAAGAAATTATGATTCGAACTATTTAAAATTTTAAGTTTATCCAAAAGTCTGGTAAATAATTGTATCCATGGTCACTGTTTGTTGTGTTTTCTGAAAATTTATATACATTCATGTATTAGCGCAGGGACAGGGATGGCAGATACATATGGGTTGTTATCCCCCCCCCCCTCTCCTATATGAAATGCATTATACTGAAATTTTAAAACTGCAGCTTTTTTTTTTATTCTGATTTTTTTTCCGAAAAAATTAATGTTCGAAATCCCATACTCCATATAATCGTTCTTTTCAGCTTGAAAATATACAATGAAATTTGAAATTAAATTTTAGATATGAGTTGGAGGAGGCAAATCTCCCTCTCCTCCCGCATGAAAAATTTTTCGCTACGATCCTACCATAAAATTTTCGAAACTCGGAAGACATTTATAATCAAAACTCTCTGATTTATCTAAGAAACTACCTGAATATTTTCAAAGAATGCGTGAGCATCTCTAAAAGCATGTAAATGCTTAACAAAAATAGACTCCCGAAAAAAAGGAAATATATAATAGGAAGATAAATAATATTTCACTTAAAATTCTCCCACCATTATATTTTACAAATATATTTAATTTTTAAAGGAATCATATCAGAAGATCGTTAGACATAAAATTTTGAATTTTGTGATCCAAAAGGTTAGTGAACGCTGCTTTAACACGTAATAGTTTCAATCTCCCGACCAGGCATTTTCGATTTTATCGAAAACAGCAAACAGTACTATATAATAGCAAACAGTACTATATAATAGCAAACAGTAAACAGTACTATATATGTTGATATAATTTGAAACTACATACTTTAGAAAAATAATAGATCCACGTATTATCTTATTATTATAAATAATATAAATAAATTATTATCAATATATGTATTTCTTACACTACTAATATTTTATTATTATTATTTAGTTATTTTTATTAAAGGAGAAACGAAGAAAAAAATCTTTCTTTCCCTTTCTCTTGTAAAATAAGTCAAAGCATTTTTCTGTCGTATCATAATCCCATTGCTATTTTGAATGCAATTTTATTATGAAGGTGACTTTTAAAATGCAGTAATGCATGTTTTCTAAATGATAAATTCTAAAAAAATTTTATATATATATATATATATATATGTGTGTAAATTTACAAAGTTCCACCTGCATATTTTATTCTTTTTTATTCTTTCCAAATGAATTAATATTACTTTTATATAGGCAGTAATCTAAAGCTTCTGAAAAGAAATTTCTAAAGGTAGTATTATAAAATTCTTAATTTCTTAAAGTTTATTTATTTTTTTAATTTATTTTGTCTATTCAAATATCCTTTTCGTTACAACACATGCAAATAATAGTATAAAATTTTGTTTGATATCGTTAGTTTTTTTTCTTTGCGTATTTTTAATTTCAATGAGAATAAATATGTAGTCGGTCCCCGTTAACTCCCACTGACCATGGTTACTAAGCCACGAGTTTAGTGAACCGCGAGTAAAAATTTTAATTTAAATTGAGCGATTACATAAATTCCAACAACGGTATGAATTTTTTGATTTTCGTCTCTTGTGTTATTACTTTTAATTATTAAGGAAAGCTCTAATTTCAGAAAAAAATTGATTACTCTTAAAGTTTGAAATGTAAAAGATGGTTGAACGTTCAGGTAATCTCCCTGACAACCAGATCTTAGAAATATTCTCTCACCAAAAAATAAATAAGTAATTGAACACTTTCCGAGAAATGGTGATTAATATCCGAACCAAACATTCAAATCCAAAAAAGGATTAATAAAAGTATTTAAAAAAATCAACCCTCTCTTAGCCCTAAACTTTCAAGGTTGCGTCTCAAAGACACTTTTTTGTTCCTCTCTACATTAGTCGAATTTTCATCATCTTTTTTTTCGTGACGAAAGTTACCGTTTGCACCTTATGATCGGGTGGCTTGTGGGTTTTTGCATCGTAAAAGATTCTTATATCCCTGCTCTTCTTTTTTGCTCGTTTTTAGATGTGCAAGCACCACTTGACTTATTTCTTTCTCATATTTCTAATTTCTTTCATTCTGAATATAAGTTTGCTATTGTTTATTGGAACAACAAAAGGTTTATAAAATACAACGTATAAAATAGAAAAAACAACCCGCGAAATTTAGAATAGAAAGTGGGAAAAAATGTATTAATGTTTGCTTTCAACAAAAAGTCCTGACGTTATCTGAAAAGAGATATTCTCATATAAAGAAGGAGCCATTGTAAAACCGCGAGTTAAACAGATTCGTGAGTTTATGAAGTTCGACTGTGCATAATTCTGCACGTAATCGCATTTTTGTAAAATTATAGGAATATTAATAGAAAACTAGATATTATTCTTTTTTAAAATGTTAAGCATTTATCATTACTTATCTTTATAAATCTGATATTTGTTTTAAAATGCTATAACTTTTTTAAATTCGATTTCGAGTCATACGAAACGTTCGAACTTATATTGCTCAGTTCAATAGATAATGAAAATAAGAACATGTATCGTAACCAAATTGATTTAATAATTTGTAAATTCAATTTTGACAAAAAAAATGAAGAACGCTTTTAAAAATTTATTGCAAAAGTGTTTTTAATTGATAAATATTGGAAGATAATACCAGTAAAAAACGAGTTTTTTAAACATGTGTTTTATTTTAAAGCTTCACACTTTGTGTAACATAATTTTTTTATACCTTAAAACTTTACGAAGGAATAGTTTAATTTGCTCGTTTCAATATTAAACTGTTTCACGTTGTAAACAATTGGAATTATAAGTAAAATTTAGTTCTTTAATTAGTTTTAATCACTTAATTTTTATTAATTATAATTAAGTTATTATTTTGTCATCCAAAACAATCTTGTATAGACAATTTTAGCTCAATCTAGCAAAAATGTGAGAAACCAGCTTTTAAAGTTTTGTCCCAGACATAGTGACAATGCGAGTAGAAAACCCATTAAAAATGAAATTAGTTTTGAAAAGCGATTGTAACTTTAAATAATTTCATTAACCGTATTTATCTTAAATCATCTCTATTTGCTTACCATAGCAATTTTGTCTACAAAATCGTAATGTGTTTGACATATAGTAAATTTGAATGAAGATTTTGGTGTGAAGAGTTTTCCACTACCTCATCTATTTATATCCTACATTAAAATATGGCATTCATTGACAGATTTTTTGCTGAGTGTTGAATATGTCCTACAGTTCTTTCAAAAATAATTTTATCAGTCATAAAGATTGCAGTTAAATGCATCAACCTCAATGTGAAGTAAATTTATTTCAAAATTTATTACTTATCTCTTCTGTTTTAATTAAATTCATCACATTTCGATTTCATCATTTATCAAAATTACAAAGGAAAATTTTTAAAAAAATTTATCAAAGGTCATTAGTTATTGCTATTGTAAAAAAGAAGAAAAAATTTCCAAAAATGATACAATTTTTCATTCACTCATTGTATTCATTGTATTTTCATTCATTTTCATACAATGAAAATTTCACTGAGGGGATTTCTTTTTAAAGATTTCATATTCTCAATACAACTTATTTCCAAAATAAATGCAGAAATAAGAACCACATAAAAGAACATTGCGAAATTTCCCAAAAAGCAATAAATACATTCTTTACTCCACATTTTTAGGAAAATTATACGGTAAATAGAGGCCGTATAAAAAAAAGTTTCTTTTTTGAAAATATAACTAAAAACTTCACTGTATATTTCGAAATTGATTTTCCTAATTGGTAAAAATTAATTTACACACGGGAGTATTTTAAAATGTTTTATTGTTTATGCATTAAACATTATATTTACGAAAATTTCAAAAAGTACATTCAAAAATGATTCTTCGTAGTCAAGAAAACGGTTTTATTGCGAATAATTGGTTCACAATCCCTTTCGTCACTTGAAGATGCTACCTCGCACTCGTTCAGAGAAGACATTTTCCGTGATGTTATGTAGTCGACGATCAATTTTGGCGACAACGGTTGTTTGGTTAGCCGTTCGTATATGTCGCGACAACCAAACCTGCAAATCGAAGCTCGTTCTAGAATTTTAAAATTCTACAGAATTGGTATCGATTACAATTCATTTCAATTTCCCAGAGTGTTAGTTGAAGAGAAAAAATAGACTGAGGCCAAGCTATAATGTAATAAAACTGGTTAGGTAGAACGTACAATTTTTTTTTTTTGTAAGGTGATGCAAGATCTAGGGGACTATCTGCTGCTTTCTTTTTAAATTACTTATTTATTACTTTTTTATTCGTATACATTTTGATGGACTTTTTTTTTATATACCTCACTAAAAAGATCGTACATAAAAAATCGCACAAAAAAGAAACACATTAAAAACAGGTTTGACTGTATTAACTTATTCGTCAAAAATATAAGTAAAAATTTTTTTTTTAAAGTTGGACTGAAAGGTACAAAAATAATTCTCGAGCTTTTATATATAATTTATAAGACTTTGACGGGCTTAAGATATCTAGGTAATGACCGATAAATTAAGAATTATAGCAACTTATTTATGAGAATGATCAAAAGAAATACTAACGCCTCAGACTTTTTAAAAGTATATATCATTTATAAATTATATTTCGGAAAATTATTTTTATACCTATTAGTCTATCTTTAAATAAAAAGTTGATTTAAAAATAAATCTACTTATATCTATTTAATTATTTTTGGTTTGGAAATTTTGACGGAAAAAAGCAATTATGTTAGCTACATGTGTGTGTAAAATTTCAACTGAATTGGACGTTATTAAGTGCACCCCCCCCCCCCCCAATCAAGTCAGTCTCTGCTTGATCATACCATAGCATTGTATAGTCATCGGACTTATAAGAGAATGTAAAATTTCAGCTGGTCGAATGACAGGAAGTGGGTTAAAATTTGAGTTTAAAAAAAAAAAAAAAAAAAAAAAAAAAGGAAATATTATTTCTGCACTCACATATTTCTTAAAGAGTGTAGCTTCATTTGAAAAATATTTCAAACCAAGCTACGATCCTCTTCTTTATATATTTTTAAAAACATCAAAAAATGTAAACATTTTGAAACTCATCATTTGTCTTTAATTCATTTTAAGAGTCCGTGTATATGAAAAATGTATGTTTCCAAAACGAACTTTTTCCTTCCCTTTTCCAATTCAGAGGTCTGAAACAAAGAACTGAGAGAGGAAATTGCCCGAGAAATGAAATAGTTTCTTACAAGTTTAATAAAATTATTACTATCTTCAATAAAAGATAAAATGACATTGCAGAGTTAAGATCATCACATATATAACTATAACTTTATACATAACTCTCTCTCTCTCTCTTTCTCAATAGTTTTTTGTTTTTTTTTCTCCCTAAAAGTGAAAACAGTCTGAGATTTCTTATAACTGAAGTGCATATTTTACCGATTTCTTTGATTCTCCAAGTTTGCAAAACCTAAATCTGAGAGAAACAATTAAAAAATCTGAAAAATTAAGTAATTTTTTAAAAGTGTTTTGGAATGAATTAAAATTTAAAAGAGATATTTTATGTGATTTTTGGCTTTTTATTAACATACAAAGCTAATATGACGAATTCTACATTTATTGAAGAAGTTTTGATTTCAGGAAACTTAATTATTTCTACCATACTAAATTGAAATATTGTATACCATAATATATACAATATTATATAACATAAAATATAGATTTCCAATTTAATAGAATATTAATTTTTAGTCGAAATTAGACTTAAAATCCCGTGATAGTTAGTTGGAAAAAAAAATCTAACTTTTTGTAATTCGAAAGATTAATTATACATTAAGATAATGTTTTTTTACTTCGTTATAAATTTAATATATTTATGATACAGTGATTCACTGAAAAAAAGATTATATCGTATAGTTCCGCAGATAAGAAGGTAGTTGAATCATAAAAAAGGCTCCCAAAATCCGGAGTCGTCTTATAGGGAAAAAAAGCCATTGAAATTTATTTAAATTAAAATCATTATGAAATAAATAAAATACTAAAAAGTTTTATGAAAAGTTTTGAAAAAACAGGTTTAGCCACCCAAAGTGGGCTTTTTTTTTTAGTAATTTTTATTAAATTACTCAATTAAATATAAGAATTAAAATAAATGATGAAATATCGAGAAATGGGCAATATTAAAATTTCTTATATTTCCTATATTAAAATTAAAGGAAACGATAAATTATTAAATTGAATATATTTAAGCTAAATATAATTAAAATTAAAGCAAATGATAAATTATTAAACTGAATATATTTAAGCTAAATGTAATTAAAATTGAAACAAAACATAAAAAAATTGAAAAGTAATCTGGTACGCCAAAACGCCCTACCTAAAACAATTGCTCCTTGGGTGGCTAATAAAACAAATAACTCTTCAATGCGTAAAAAATCTTACAAAATTCTCCCATTCTTCTTTTAAGGTAAACAAGCACATCCACAAGCACATCCTCGTTTTCGTTGTTGAGAAGCTCGTCATATAGGTCGCTTTTGGCACTTAACGAGTTGATTTCCACTTCATCATCAGTATCCCATAACAAATCATTTTCAATGCCATCCATAGCATTAAAAATCCCATATCTTGAAGGATTTATCAGAGGTATATATGAATCCGGGATTCGGTATGTATTTCTATAGAAGTGTTGCCAGGGGCAAGAAATTAACTAGTTAGATAATTGTTTATTAACATCGCATGCGAGAGCTACTGGCGACAGACCTCGTAATTTTCAACCTCAGTCATGTGACGAGGACAACTGAGGATCTTGCAACTCCTTTTCCAAATTTCTCCATAACACCAACGGGAGAACTTGGAACCGCTACAGATTTAACGTGCATCAGCTCCTCTCCACGACAGGTGTTCAGTGGCATCAGAACGGGAGTTTGTGACTTTGACCTCTAGGATACCGCGGTCAATAAACTTGTTAGAGGTAGATGTGAGTTCTTAATTCGACACGTGTCTCTGTATGAAGTGTTGCCAAATGTAAGAAAATAAAATTTGTTCCAGATGATGATCGCTGATCTAAATTAAGATCAGAGGTCATTGATAGATTGGGGATCGTCTAATAGGACAGATATATGCTAAAACTATAAAACTTTGACTAAAATTTATCCCTCGCATTATCTGAAAGCCGTCTTATCTGCGGATATATATGGTATTGTACCGAATCTTTCTCTCGACTCCCACAAAATACACTGCTGGCTATTAAAATTGTAACACCAGGAAGGAATAACGAGCGTCAAAATCGTATGAAAGGAAGAAGAGGTTTGGATATGCAAATGATTAGTATTTCAGCGCATTTAGATTACGCTGGATGGAGAAAGGACATCTGAAGCATTGCATAAAAGAAAAGTTGTATGGTGGATTTCTCATTCGGAAAGAGCTTTGTAAGATCGGAGTTTGCTCTGAATATCGTACTATGGCTCGAATAAGAAGAAATATTTACCAGCAAGCGTTGGAATTAGATAGAAGCAGGATCGTTGCCTATCGAGAATGGGGGTTATCGTTCCGTGATATTGCCCTTCGCACTAGAATCCAATCACTGTCATGCGAATATGGAATCAATGGGATGTTGTGGGTCATATTGAATGGCATGCAGGATCTCCACACACCCTCCTCTGAGTTTGGATCGACGAAAATTTGAACGCAGATCAGCACATTTCTGATATTTTACGTCCAATGGTTGTGTCCTATCTTCGAGGCCAGCCAAATGTCATCTTCCAACAAGAAAATGCAAGACCACATATTGCACATCGTGTTCTGACCTTCCTTGATACACAAGATATTCGACTGCTGCCCTGGCCTGCATGGTCTCCAGATCTGTCACCTATTGAGAACATCTGGTTATGGGTTGCTAAGAGACTGCCCCCCCCCCTCTTCAGCTAATACGGTTGAAGTGTGGTACAAACTTGAAGCAGCATGAAATGAGTTGCCCGTTTCTGTCATTCAAGTCCAGGTCGACTCCATGACTAACTGGGTAAGGGCCTTTTTAGTTGCCAGGGGTGCCAACTGTTTCTAATAATTTCACATCCTTGTAAACCTCCAATCTTCTTACAAATTTAATCCTTCTGTCTTCATGCCATACTGTTTACGTACAATAAATATCTTTTTTGTATTTGCTTTCCCTTATTTTTTTTTCCTTTAATTTTTGTATTTGCTTTCCTGTAAATTTTAATGCCCAACAGTGTAATAAATATCAGAAATAGTATATTTTTTGTTAATCACATCGAATTAAATTAAACGGTAAGGCTTAGTGGTACAGTGTAAGGCTTAAACGGAAGGAAAAATATGGTTTAAAAAAGCAGGAAAATTATACAATATGAAAATATGAGGCGGAAGCTAGAACTATATATTATGTCCTAATTAGATGATACTTTATATCTCTTTTCAAAATCTGAATTACATCTCTGCGTACATTTCTATTCTTTAAAACTTCTTTTCATGACCAATAAATATCGATTTTTCAATCCGAACATTAAACTTAAAACAGTTACGAGGAAAGTTGAATTACAAAACATTACATGTGCTTGCAGTTTATGCTCAATAATTTTTACTATACAAATGTATATGTACGCATTGTATTTATTCCTGCAGAATTATTGATAGTTCTATGACGTCTGGGAATGTTTTTGCACTTATCAGATCGGGTCTCTTGGTAACGAATGATCCAAATGCAAACACATTTTTTTCCAATATTCGGGTTAGATATAATCGTAGTTTGTAAATATTTGTACATTGAAATTTCTCCATTTGTCTATTACGAATTACGAAATGATTTAGGTGAAAGCGATTTCTATGTGATTTGTGAGTTTATAGTCGAAGAAAAATACAGTAGAAACTTGATGACTCGAATCTCAAAGCTAAAAAATTCGAGCTAATGACTTAATCAGCTTAGCAAGTATTTCGAGGCACAAAGAATGTAGTGGCTACAATTTTGACTTACCAATGTTCGATTTTAAATTATATTTTTCGAGTTGAGGAGTCAAAGTGAATTAAAAAATTCGACCTAAAATAAATTTATTGTATTTAAGTAAATTATAACGTAAATTTATTGTATTTAAGTAAATTATAACAATTATACAGCTACAAAAAGTTAGAAAAAAAATGTTTTTTTTTTTACTTAAGGAATTCGAAAATTGTTTATCCATTGTTTATTCAAGATTAAACCATAAACTAAACATATGATCTTCGATATTACTGCATCATTCAGCGTAGGTTCATAGTGTGTTCATAGCTGCTCTGGCCTGTTTATTCGATATGAATGGTTCACAATCTGATGGCACGACCTACTTGTCACGACACTGCTTGCCAAAAAGCATTCTTCTATATCAGAAAAACCAGCTCGTCGTCGACTTAAGCGAGATAAACTGCTGCCTAATTCATATCCTTGATTGCTGGTAATCCGAATTGGTCTTTTTTCTTCTCGACATTTTTTACCGCAATGAGTAAGCTTTCAATTTTTGTTTGATATTCATGTTATGACGATTCCTGTTAGGCGACCGAATAAGTTCTGACAGTAAACTTCTTTTAAGCAACGAGTCAAAACATAATGTATACAAATGTGTTACTTTATAATTTGGCTAATTGTGAATTTTCCCTTCGATATCTGGGATTTCTCTTTCTGATTTTATATTTAAGTTACCAGCTTCTTCCCAATCAAATGAAACGTGATGATGTAAATGAAACAAATTTTGGAAAGGGAGTGATTATAAATAATCAACTAAGGAAAGAGGCAGAAAATTAAATTGAATAATGTTATGGTAATAAGAATGGTGTTAATCTGATGTGCCCGAAAGTCTTCTGGCAAGTTTAGTGGATTTGGCGAGATTAGGATTTATCTTTCTCGCATCTTATTCAGGTAAGAGCATTCTTTGATAAATTATAGAAGTTGTTAGAACTCGGGTATAGGAACTGAACTGTGGAGAGCATACCCCTTATTTGAGGATTAAAAATGCTATTCTGGATTTATTTGACTATTTTAATTAATTTGTCTGTACTTTAACTTAAGTTGAAATTTAAATCTTGTGATTAGAATAAATTGTAAGATTACAAACAAAAACGTTAATAGGATACTTTCTCAATTTAGTTACAGAAATTTAAGTTTTTATAGCTTCCTGTTTGGGAATTCCCTGTGTGACGTCATTACATTACGGCATTATATTGTTCTAATTTTGACATACTGAGTCTGATTTTTTAACTTCGAGTTTTTGAGTATAAATATGTCGTGGTAGTACCTAACAGGGAAATCAAACATTGTTTGAGCGACAAATGTTTAAATAATTCGATATATCGCATATTTACTGGATCATCGAAGTAGAATGGCCTCGTCTTATTAAGGATTACGAGTTAATAAAGTTCGAATTATTCTCAGTTTCCACTATATAAAGATCTCGTTAGAAGAAAAGAATGAATCATGAGATATACCCGAGCGATATTCTGCTGGAAGTCCAAACGATGGAGAGTAAGCTAATTTCATTTATCGACTTTTACAGAAAACTTAGTGACCTATATCTTTACTAATAAATATCACAAGAATGAAAATGTAAGATTAAACATGGAAAAAAAAAAAAAACATCTGCCAGAATGTTTAATCGATTGTGCCAAAGGAATTAAAAGATTGATTGGTTGATTGTTTATTACCGTTGCGCTTAGAAGCCTCCTCACCACGCCAACGGGAGGATCACAGAAGGAATATTATCATAGGAAAAAAGTCACTCTATTTGAATATAAATTTTCTTAAGAGTTTTTTTTTTTTTTTTTTTGTTGTATTACAAATAATTATTACACTCAATGTAACTATGTACTAACGAATACATCTTTAATATTTTTGTTTCTCTATTATTATTCTTTTTCTGATAAGGCAAAATGATTTATATAACTAGGCTATCAAGCTAGACAGTTCCGTTTAGTAACGGAAGTAAATAATAAACGTTATAAAAACATTTAATCAATAAGTTATTATTGTGCTTCGAAGAAAAATATTAAGATGCAATGATGGGGTTTAAATTGATTAGTTTAGTAAATATTTCCGTTTTTCTCTATGAGGAAGCTCAAACAACTTTGTGCGTATTTCTGAATCGAAGAAACAGAACAAATAAATTTTTAAACAGCAATTGGACAATTGTATTGAAATATGAACAAGATGATAAAAGATAAAAGATATGATGTGAGATAAAAGATATAAAATTAAATCTTTTCTTTGCTTTTAGCATACAGTGTAAGGCTTAATCGGTAGGAAAAATATGGCTTAAAAAAGCAGGAAAATTATACAATTCCAAATAAGCTTGGAAATAGGTCTTGATACAAACATATTTTTTTGAACAATTCCTTGGAATAAAGGTTTAGAGACCTGAAACAGAACCAATTTCTTACGAATTATTATTGACATTTTGATGAATAACTATATTTTTCAGTCAGCTTTCTCTACTATCACTTAAAATACATATCCATAACGATGAACTATATTATTGAAATATATTTTACATACCCCACATGATTGAGTGCGCACGCACACATTATAACTTTAATTCAAATCAAATGTAAAACATTAATTAAAAATTACAATCAAGTTAAATACAAAGCTACTAAAAACATAGTAAATCTCGTAAGAAAAGGAAAAAAAAAAAATGGAGAGAGTGTAATTGAAATACTGTCTCATACTTTAGAATGAGAGAAGTGTATATATATATATATATATTAATGGGCGAGTAAACAGGAATTAGAGTTTATGACTAGAATAAAAACATCTTACATCATTTCCATGTCAAGTTCATTTATTACTTTCCAATGAGAGAAAGGCAATTTTACATGCAGAGGATAAACGCGATTTCATTCCGTCAGTTGGAGTATACACACTTTGAGGAGATCAGCAGTGCAAGCGGTTCTGGCCTTCATGACCAGAGCGAAAGAGCGAATTTTACCTCGCTTAGAATTTATTTGCTGGAATTTTCTTTAGATCATGTGGTATTGGATCAAGGGATTTTGTGGGATTTCTGCTGGAGACAAAGAGCCTAGAAAAGATTATCCCTACAAGATTTGCAATTACGTGTGAAAAGTTTATTTGGCAGATTTTACGATCGCGTGATTGGATAAATTAAAATATAAATTGGAATGGTATCGGAAAATAAGAATGAATTTCTACACTGTGATTTGAGGAATGGAAAAAATTAGTAATTTTTTAAAATTATATTAATGAAATCATGACGCACACACACACATATATATAGAAAAACAACAATTGATAACTTAAAAAAAAAAGAATATTTATTAAAACTGAAAGAAAAAAATCGAAATAAAGCTATGTAATGCAACCAAAAACTTAGTAGGAATGCCAATTCAAAACAACTATTCAATCAAGGGGGAGAAAGAAAGTAAACAAAGAAACTGATTCACTTAGACCAAAGTTTTTCACGTAATCCATAAAAAAATACTCAAAACATATTTATACACATATTCAATAATTTTACCCTAAAAACAACTGAAAAAAATTATACCCCAAAAATCAAAAGCAAACTCAAGCAAAAGTGTTTTTCATGCTTTTATGAAGGAAACATTAACCACCAAACTACATTATTGATTGTATGAATTTAGGGAAAGAAATAATATATATATATGATTAGAGCTTCACTTTTGTGAAATATACCAGGAGATATCATAAAGTTTTAATTATGGCAAAAAAATAACCGAGTTTTATGGATAAAATTTATTCTGAGTGTTGATTCTTTTGTACATAATGCTATAAATTACATTTATTAAGTTTATATGTTTGGTTTCAGGAAGTGATATATTGGAGTAATCTCAGTATGGAGCAGACAGATTTCGTTTTGTTGATTTCTTCAATGACGGCCTTCGAAAAGTCAAGAAACACTGAGAAAAATGTATAACTCTGGAGGATTACTATAAAGAAGTCTTAAGAATAATAAATAAAAATTAAGTTTCTGTCTCGATTATTCTTAATAACAATTAAAACTTTACGATAATGCCGGTTACTTCAATCTATGGTTTCCTGATATCTAGCAAATCAACATGAAACATTTTCAAAAATTTAAAATTGAAACAATGAAGAAGGAAAAAAAAAACATTTAGTTAAACAGATAACCAAAAATCAAATTAAAAATACCTATGAGAATGAATAAAAAATTTACTTAAATAATCAAACTAAAATTAAAAACCTTATAACTCTAAATAATCATAACAAACTATTTAATAATCAAAACAATTTAAAACAAAGTAAATATATAAATATGTGTATGTGCATGTGTGTGAGTATAAAGTCACAAATTTTCGGATTGTATGGATGGATCGTTGTCTTTCTTTGTTTCTTAGATTCATTGTAAATTCCTGCCGCATGAGTGAATGAAATGTTTTGATATAGCTCATTAATTAAGGCTTATTTCCTTAATATATTCTAAAGACGTTTTTTTTTTTTTTAACGCAAATTGTATTCTTTGTTTTTCTGATATTTGTGAAACTTGTTGAAGTTTGTTAATCAAACGTAGAATAAGTTTTCTCTTTAATTTATTTTGAGTAACATCACACAAGACAACTGATCTGATTTATTTCAAATAAAAACTTTTTTATTATTTGTGTGGCCTAAAAACAGGAAGGAAATCGGTTGCTTCTAATTTTATTTCATTAACTGAATATATTTTTAAATTTAGTAAAATATTCTTAACTTAATCTATGCCTTTTGCGTAAAATTTTACTACTAAGCGTTACATACAGAGATTTCTAAGAAACAAAATATTTTGATAATTCCTGATTTAAATTTGTTTTTTAGTACCACGTATGCAGTATAAATTGATGATCAAATTAAACGACTTTTTGTTCTTCTATTATCACTTGTTTGAATGTTTTTCCTTGGATTTGTGCATCTTCCAATTAACTTTACTTTTTTTTCGTGTTAGCTCACATTTTGAATAATTATGTACTCACATTTTGAAAAAGTATGTACACACACACATATATATAGCTTTATATTTTACAGTATCTGTGTGCGTGACAGCTTTGTGACTGTGAGATATTAGAATTACTTGATTTAACTGTTGTAATATAAAATTATATATAAATGTACTTATAACAATCTGACTGTATTACCTCACTTTATTTTACAATATATATTATAGTTGTTATAAATAAAACCAATATTTAATAAAATGTTGTGTGTACGGAATCGTTTCAATTCAAATCAGAAAGAATTTAGTGGTCCTAATTTTTATTTTAAAAGAATCTTACAATTCAG
The DNA here is from genome assembly GCA_019974015.1 of Nephila pilipes. Taxonomy (NCBI): domain Eukaryota; kingdom Metazoa; phylum Arthropoda; class Arachnida; order Araneae; family Nephilidae; genus Nephila; species Nephila pilipes. Next base: position 329,817 of record BMAW01009525.1, on the reverse strand, counting down.
ACTTTTACAGATAATTTTGACACTATTTCTAAGTCAAGAAGTTCTTTCGGGCTTGATGGACTTCTGAATGAAAAAAATTATGTCATTGATTCAGCTATAGGTGATATATAGTGTATTTCTCAATCACGTCAGTTATCAGAGATTTGAAGATATCAACGACATTCGATGTAGACTCCATTTCAACTTTTATTGTTATAGGTTGCATGAGTTTTTCTGATTACTCATTTCTAATAATGGTTAATATGTTTTTAAGTACATATATTTATCTGATACATGGAAGTATTCTAAAGTTATACCTGTTTTTAAAAAGGAAGGCTCTAATAATTATATGATCGATTTTTCTTGTAAGAAGGAGGGTCTAATGTATGGATGTACATCGAAGAATATTTATTTCCTGATTCTATTCAACTGATAATACTTATTAGCTACCAGAGGGCTATTGTTTTAGTCAACTACAAAATACCATAGCTGGCCACTTTTCAAAATTTTATCGCAAATATTTCTGCGCATTTGTTTGAAGCCTGCTTTCACTAGTAATGAGCTTAATTTTCAAAAATGTGTCATTATAAATTTCTCCTTAATTTTTTTTTATTGGACTGAAGTAAAACATATGAAAAAATAGGTATTTTATTTACCTATCAAATGATATCTTTCCTTAATCATATGTTATTAGGAATCAAGAAATGACGGAAAAATAATAAAATTATTCAGAATTTTAAGACAGTTGTGAGGCAGCCATTTTTTTTCCTGAAGAGAATCAAACCACTTCTTTTTAATTTGGCTTTCTTTTTGGAATGTTTCGGGGGCAATGATTTTAATATTGATTTGCCATTATTATACAACCAAAAAGTGACTTTTGTAATATATCACATTCTTCTGTAAATTAAATTAAAACATCCTCTACTTTTTGCGTTACAAAGAAAAGAGTCTCTTTGATGAAGAAAACTGTTCTTCGTAATGCATTGCATAGAATAATTTTTAATTTAAAGAAATACATTACATTTTCCTCATTACTTTTTTTTTTTTAATTGTGCATGTGTAATAGTAAAGTAGATATTAACGATGTGTTTATCAAACAGTGAAGCGTACAGAAACGTTTGAAACTGCAACACAAACACTACCACGCAACTGCTCTATTCAAACTACCTGCGAATCAATCCGCTTCTGCGCAGACTCCGCATAAACCAGGTTTCCTCTATTAAAAGTTTCTTGTATCGAAACTTAAAAAAGGGTTATTTGGGTTTCGTTTCCTTCGCGGCCGAAGGACGTTGGCCCCTGAACACGTGACTCCTCTCCCCCTCCTCTACCGTCCAGTTTTCCAAAGCGTCCATTTGAATTGCGCACCGGTGCACGGGATTGGTTCTTAGCTTGCACTACCTCTACATTATTTTGGATTTGAATAGAGCCGTTTAAGTGCATGTTACGTACAGTACGAGTCGTTCCACTGTAGTCTGTCAACTGACCGCTTTTTTTTTACAACGGGAGTGGCATGGTACACTTATTTTCTTTCTTCCCTCCCCTCGAAAAAATGACTGATTGATATTCTTAAAGAATGTGCTTGGAGTGCAAAGCACATATTAGAGACAAAAACAATGTATTTAAATAATCTGCTAACAAATGGATATAGACTACAATTTTAAAATATCTTTTTGGTTACGTGTCACATTGAGTAATTTTAATACAAATAGAACTTGGGGGAAAAAAAAGCACTCATTTCTAATTGAATTTCTTTAATAATAATTTTACCTCGCTTACGATAAATATGTAATTAATATACTAATAAGCTAGCCTCAGATTGAAGTGTTGTACAAAAAAAAGTAAAAGAATTCACACACAAAAATATAAAATGTTTAAGAATGTTTTATAATGATTTAAAAAGACTGTTCGTGTAAAAATTTCACGATATTAATCCTACATTATATTGAAGATTGTTCTTAGACTTACAATCCATAAAAAACTTTACGCTGTTATTTTGATTTTATTTTAATTAACGTGGTGCAAGGACTACGGATTTCGCCATTATGAACTGAAGTCAAATAACTAGGACACGTCTTGACCTGATATTTTTTTTTTCCTCAACAGCTTTTGCATTTCGTCATTAAAAGAGACTTAACTGCGCAATAGTTTTCATTATTCCATTCTACAGTATTAAACAGAATCAAGATTCGAACACACGACCTACCAGTTTGAAAGATCGTGCTCCACCAAAAGGCTACTGAGGTCCTAAATATTAATTTTAAACCGCTAAATATATATTTTTCTTTTTATTTGTTTAATCTTTTTAAACGATTTTTGTTGTTAAATTCAAAACCAAAGTATAATTAATATGAAATGTATTAATTAGCTTTATTTTAGAATTATACTTTCATTAACTTAAACGAACATTCATTCTAGAAAGTCATTAAAACAACAATGAAAATTCTATGGTTATTTAATTTTTCCCTACTAGTATCTGATATCTAGTAAACAATATAAATGAAAACACGAGAGAATAAATAAGATAGAAAAATAGACAATTTCAAAAAGATAATTTTAGATATTGTTTTTTTAACGAAAGGTTCAAACTTAAAAACGTAAATTCAACGGAAGATATTGATATTTAACTCATTCCTTCTATAAACTCAGTCATAGAATGAAAACTTACACCGGAACTTATTTTTGAATTGATGTTTCCTATTTTTCTTTTATTCATCGTCGATCACAATATTCTTCTAGCAATTTTTGCCGAATCTGGCAATAGTTTGAGATTATTTTTAGGCTCAGTTATTTATTGGTTGTCCAAACTACTATTAGAAAAAGTTTGACCACGGAGAAGGAAATATGAATAAAAAGGATAAGATTTACCGATGAAATTATCTGAATAATTTAGAAAAACCATGCATAAACTTTTAAAATGGCCTATGAGATGTAAAAAAATAGTAAACAAAAATTAATTCCTATTTTATATCTGTGAAATGCTTTTTTTCAATCATATAAAGGTCTATTATTTATTCAAAATAGTTTTATACATAAATACAGAATTTTTTTGGAATTCAAAGTCGCACGAGTCAAAAGAAATAGAACGGATCCCTTTAAGCTAAATAATTTTACAGATTCTCAAACTTGAGAGGATAAATAAAAGTAAGTCTCTGCTCGGGAAAAAAAAAAAAACACCTGAAAAATAAATTAGTAAAAGTTCTATGTACAGTTTTCCAATGAACAGATTTAGCCACCTAAAGTGCGTTTTCTTTAATAATTATTATTAAATAACTCAATTAAATGTAAGAATTAAAGTAAACGATGAAATATCCAGAAATTGACAATAGTAAACTTTTCCGATATTAAAATGAAAGGAAACGATAAATTATTAAATTGAATATATTTAAGCTAAATGTAATAAAAATTATAGCAAACGATAAATTATTGTACATAAATTGAATATATTCAAACTAAATTTTATTAAAATTGAAACAAACGATAAAAAATTGAAAAGTGATCCAACTAAAACAATAGCCCCTTGGGTGGCTAATAATTTAAGTTAAAAAGCTAAGATGTGTGAGTTGCAAATGAAATTCGTGAAGCTAGATATATGATCCAAAATCAATGTACTCCACATAAAGCTACATCAAAGTTTTGCGGTTATTCTTCTTTAGGAAAATGCAATCTGCTCGAAACAGTTTTTATTCTCGATTGCATCCAAGAACGCCATTACAAGTTAAACTAGAGAATTCCTTTCCCCTTTTCGCATTTTTTGCAAAAACAGCCTTAGCAAATGAATGTAGGTTCGCTGAAATAGTAGAATTGAATAAAATCCCAATAAAAAATTTAAAAATAAAAAATAATATCGAACTAACTTCACAACGTTTTTGATAGAAATTTGAATTCCCTATTCGGTGTGAAAAAGAGAAGAAGTGAGACAAAAAAAAAAAAAAATACATAATTACAGTCTCTTTTGATTTTTACGTGAAAAAAAAAATCTTGACTGAAAATAGAAAAAGAATCTGAAGTACCGGTTTGCTATATGAAAATTTTGGTGTGAAATCCAGATAGCTAATTATAGAAGTTTAATGTCTTGTGGCTTGAAACTATCGAAAATATTCCTGCTATTTTCACATTTACATAAATTATTATTTTACCTCATTTTCTTTTGTCACGCATATCCTAAAATTCTCCTACAGTCCAGAGGCGTAGCTTGGGTTTTCAGCTTCCGGGAACAACTGTAGATTCGCGCTTTTAGCTGTTTTCAAAATGCAACGGAGAAAGGAAAGAAAATTTTAAAATACGTATTTAAAATAATAGTGTTTGAAGGGAAACAAACTCTCATTTTTCATTTTAAATACATTAAAATTTTTAAAGCACTATGGTGCTTATGTTTTCAGTACCTCGTTAAAATTTATAAAGACAGAACTAAATAAAATGAACATTACATTGAATATATTAATATAACATTCTGAAGATGAAAAGAAAACTATATTTATGTAACGAATTTTCCATTTATAAGAAAAAAATTCATGTACCGTATTTAAAAATGATTGTAAAGAAAGAACGAAGCAAATAAACTACAAAATATTTATATGTTATTTAAAACTGCATCACTTACAATCCATTCGTACGGATATATAATGGGGAAATGTCTAGACCAGGAATGTCTAAACTGCGGGTCGCATACGGTATAGAGCATGCATCAAACATGGAGTGCCGAGAGAAAGAAATATTAAAACCTATGTAAGAAAATATCCTTCCACATAATTAATTCAAGTGTTCTTATGCTAAATTGCCTCTCTTGAGTCAAGTCCTTCCATTTTGTCGTGTCTGAACATTATACAAACTCTCATGCCAAGTTAGGAGTCCGTAATATTGCCTTGAACAATAAGCGAGTCCACATGGGAGATTCATGTGCACCGACACCCGTGACCGGAAATAAACGACATCGGATGGAGGGCGATTCAGTTAGTCGGTATCTCTTTTAAGCAAACAGCCTCAGGCTGGTTTCAGATAAGGCGAGTTTGATTCTCAAAGCAGTTGTATTTCAACAAGCATACAAAAAGTAAACTTTACTGTCTTTTGTTTTGATTCAACTAGTGTGGATGAGAAATGTGAGTGAACCTTGCACTAGGTGCCTGGATTTAGTCGCTTGGGAGTGTGAGTTGACTGAGTGTGAAGAGAAACAAGTTATTCCTATTTAAAACTAATATCTTGATACATTCCCTATCATCCCTTCGGTTAACTAGCTTAGTTTGAAACCGGGTTTTTTCTTATGGGGAACCGAAATAAAGAGTAAGAGTCCCCTCTCTATGATTCGTTTTACTCTTGCTTGTTGCAATCCGATGGACCTATATCACAGTCGTGTATCATTCACAATGTCGCTTATTTCTGAAAAGTTTGTGATTAGTTATAAGGCATGACATTTGAACTGACATTGAGAATGTTTTTGCGAACTGAATGAAGAAAGCGAAATAGTTATTGACTCATCAGTTTTTCTTTTCTGTAAAAGCAGGGGGAAATATTTTTAACTCATTATTTAACCTTGCTTTCTATATCCTTCCTATACAAGCAGATTCTTGCACAAATCTTTTTATTGGAGTTTAAGAAATCATACCTACCCGAAGATAAATATCATTTGCTACCAATACATTACAAAAAATTATCCATGCCATAATTTTTCAAATACATTTATGAGCAACTTTTCATTTTCTAGAGTGAAACAAATTAAGAGTGTAATTAGAACTAGAATATTGGCTGAATACATTGAGAACTCCTTAAGAATTGCAACCATTTCAATATTTTTTTTAGTTTAGTTTTTATTAACGTCGCACTAGAAGCCACAAGAGGGCTACTGGCGACAGACCTCGTAATTTTGAGCCTGAGTTAATTGATGAGGACGCCAATGGGAGGACTTTGGACCCTGACATATTTAACATGCATCAGACCAGAAGGGTCTTTGCGGCCAAGGATCGAACCCGCGACTGAACAAAAACCGCCAGCCACGAATCCGAAGCCATGACCACTAGGCTACCACGGCCTTCACAACCATTTCAAACGAACCAGATATTGAGCATTAGTTTCTAAAATTCTATGCCAAATATCATATTAATTTTATGATTTCTAGCTTTCTTTATTCTCATAAAATTTTTTAAATGACATGTTTAAATAAAATGTCATATAAGGTGTATAAAGCAATGTCGATTTAATACCATGATGCAACCTTTATATTAAAAGAATCATAAATTATTAATTTTAAATTTCTTCAACAGGTTAACTACATAATTATCGTTTTTTATAATTTTTTTTATTTTCAACTTCTGAGCAATTGCTATTGTCTTAGATTTGTTTTGTGGGGCCCCAAATAACTCATTTTCTTCCAGTGTGGCCCAGAAAACCAAAAAGGTTGGACTCCCCTGGTCTAGATTCAGTCATCTGTTAAAAATACTTCACCGCAGTTCAATAAATTTTTTATCAAGCACATGAACACTAACGAAGTGGCATTTAGATTCCAGAATTTACACTAATGCCACCTGTCAGTCGCGCGACCTGTTTAATAACGTCAAAAGTGTTTCTGGGTGGGAGTCCAGCACGTTAGAGAAGGGGAGAGGAAAAATTATTGTCTGTTGGGTATATAGAACTAATACGTGCTTCGAAATCAGAAAGAGACAAAAATCATAATAAGATTTCCTTACACCGGTGGAGTGTTGGACTGAATGTGCAAATATTTTTTATTTATTTATTTATCTTTTAGTGCATTTAAGGAAATATTTCATTCTAAAGTTTTCACAATATCTGTTTGGTGCCCCTTCGATGTTGCTCCCGAGAACAGATGTCCCCTTTTGCTCCTGTCACTGCTTCAGTCCTAAGAAACTGTCAAAGTTCTTATTAATGAAAAGCGAAACATATTTTCGAAGATGGATGTAAATTGCAGTGAAACAAATTATCCAAGAATGCTTACGATGAATGCTGCCTTTTTTTGAGAGGGATAAGAGTGATCGAAGTGAGTCGATTGGTTTTTCGTATTAGAAAAAAAAATTCAGGAACAACACACACACACACACCACAACACACACACACACACACACACACACACACATCACAATACACACACACACACACACACACAAACAACACACACACACACACACACACATATTATATATATATATACATATATATATATATATATATATATATTCAGTGAGATCAACTAAGTCATTATATAACTCCACAAAAAAAAAAAAAAAAACGACGCACCAAGAAGGATTGTCAATAGCTCGAAATTTCGTATGCAAAGAAATTTGGACTGAACATTCAAATGATTAAAATTTGGTGTCCAATGAATGAATAGTGGGAGCTACAGCGCATCGGAACTGTGCACTCAGCAGGTGTATATAAGAAGCGATTCTCAATCTGATAATCTCAATCTCGCGATTTAGGATACCTTTCCACGATTGAAAAAGTGCCTCTCTGCAGGATTCGAATTCATTACGAGCAACTGTCAGAGTCGTATCATTGGTTTGAAAGAGGCAGTTTGGGCAAATAGGAGAATCGCTCGTCTTATGGGTCGAAGCGATGCGGCTATTAAGATGCTGGCAAGAATGGGGGGGGGGGGCCAATGGCAGATTTCAGGGTCATGATGGTAGCGATCTACCTAGTGCCATAGCAGATCGGGAGGACAGAGCGATTGTCAGATCAGCTGTCACAGCCTCTGATTCATCATTATCAACCATCAGACGTGAATGGGGACCATCATGACCATTCACAAAGGGCTGATACTGCGAAATCTACTCTCGTACCGACCGCTACGCCACCTGCCAGTCGCGCCTGCACACTGTCGAGCCAGGTTACAGTGGTGCTTGGCTAGATCAGTGTGGAATGATGTTGACTGGGGATGTATAGTGTTTAGTGACGTTTCGAACTGTGTCCTGGCAATAATCGAAGAAGTGTCTGGAGACGATCAGGGAAGTGTGCTGATCCTGCTTTCACTATTGCACACCACAAAGGTCATCAACCAAGATTTATGGTCTGGTGTGCCATTTCCCTTGATAGCCGGATTCCTTTGACCGTCATTAGAGAGACACTTATAGCACAGCGGAACGTCAACGATATTCTGAGACCCGTTTCGCTACCGTTCCTTTTGCAGTACCCTGACCCTATTTTTCAGCAAGATAATGGCAGACCACATACGGCATGTGATGCTTTGAACTATCTTATAGCTTGTCAAACATTTCCTTGGTCAGCCAGATCTCTCTCCAATCGAGCGTGTCTGGGATATGATGGGAAGGCGACTGCATCTACCAGGGAATGTTAATGACCACCTAGCCTGACAACAGGTGCAAATTTGGCAAGAAATACCACAGAAGACCACCAGGAAGCTTTATTACTCTATGCCACGTCGTGAGGCAGCTTGCATCCAGGCTAAAGGTGGGTCACCTTTTTTGAGGTCGTTATTTTGTGACTATGTAACTCTGAAATAAATCCTTCAATTTTTCTGAAATTTTAATCATTTTCTTTTCTGTACATAATTTTCCTATCCGCCAATTTTTGTCTCCATCGGACAAGTCCTTCTTGGTGCATCCTTTTTTTTTTTTTGTTATAGAGTGTATTTGAAGATTAATATACGAGAAAGTCTACAACGATATATATACGAGTACATAACAGGAGTGGACATAGCGCGACTCTCTCGGACAAGTGGCGCGTGACTATTACGATAATAAAATATACATGTGGAATATATGGTGAATTAAAATTACTCATAGTTCAAAAGCAATTAATTTATTTCAGTCCTTTTTACAAAGTTGTAAGTAAATTTAAGCTTATCTATGTCCAACAATACGATTAAATTATTTAGTTTATTTCAGCTTAATAACGTTGCATTCAAAAACATGAAAGAAATTAAAATCTTGTGTGTGTGTGTGGATAGAGAAGCTGGAATGTGTGCATGTGAACCGAAAAAGAATAAAAAAAAAAAATCATTGAGAAAGCAAAATGATTGGTTTTCAGAAAATTCCTTCAAAAACTTTTTAACAGTATAGAATATCTATTTCGATCAGTTGCGAAGATATTTTCAATTCATACAGCGGCTAAATATATCTGTAAGTTTCAATTCCTATTCACAGCGATTGGGGCAAGGTTAAACACCCAAATCACTTCTTTATCATTTAAACTGATAATCTGATACACATGCTTGAACACAACTTATTATTTAATCTTGCGGAAGCTATCTCTAACATGTCATCGCTTGTTTTTTTGGTAACTACGAAGAAATCGGAGAAATTAAATAAAATGTTATCAAATTAATTTGTTGAAAATGAATTCGTCTTTATTATATGATTAAGTTTTCGAGATTTCGTTTCAGATACTGAAGATGGAAGAAATTAAGACCCCCTGTCTACCATCCATTTTGATTTCGACAGCTCAACGTTAATTCTATGGAGTTTTGACTTTCGTTCTCAAATTTTTACTATTTGAACGTAATAAAGTGCATCTAAAAGAGCAAAAAATAATGAAGGTTTCTGCGGAATTACTTTTTCCCTCCGATTTTTAAAAAAATTAAAAATTTTTTTTTTAAAGACTGGAAAAACTCACAAACGAAACATTAAAATAGGGGGGGGGGGATATTTTTAAGAATTGGAGGAAAAAGTATTTCTGCAGAAGCCTTCATTATTTTTTTGCTCTTTCAGTTGCACTTTATTGCAATCGAATAGATCAAATAGTAAAAATTTGAGAAAGAACGTCGGAATTCCATAGGATTAACACTAAGCTGACGAAATCAAAATGGCCGGTAGACGGGAGCCTTAAGTTACTCAAACACAATTTTTAGATTTGAATGATTCGCTTCAAGAGGGGAAAAAAAAACACCAGAAGATAATGAGCATTACTTTTTCTAATTAATTGTTTCGCTGGTTACTTAAACCTATGGTAAAAATCGAAAGACCCGATAATTTTATATTTTAGTTTTTCTTTCCATTTTATTTCATGAGTAAAACGAATTCCCGTATTTGCACTAACATGAAGTGCTTTCAAATGATATGATCAAAACGAAAGAACCTTTATCTGTTCGAACGATAATAAATAAAATGAATAATAACGATAGCAAATAAAATAAATAATACTTAATGGCTTTATAAAATGTTTATTACATTTTGGATTATACTTTCTTCCAGGTTTCCTTAAAGAGAAAAATAACTTCCAAGGAATCGTTATTTTAAAATAATAATTTTTATTTAATGATTTGTTTTCTAATATAATTTAAAAATACGATTTAATTATGTAATATTATGATAGTTTAAGTAATATGACCTTATGATTTCTTACAGAAAGTTTGAAAAGATATTCTGAGCAGTCTTTCTAAATTAACATGAATAGGTAATTAAGCGATCTAAGCGACTATCTTTTTTAAAATTTATCAATATTAGCCTTTTTTTTACTAGCCATCCAATAGAATTTGTTTTAGTTGGATCACTTTCGTGTACCAGATCACTTTTGGCGTACCAGATCCCTTTTCAATTTTTTTTTATCGATTGCTATAATTTTAATTACATTTAGCTTAAATATATTCAATTTAACAATTTATCGTTTGCTTTAATTTTAATTACATGTAGCTGATATAATATTAAATTTAATAATTTAACATTTGCTATAATTTTTATTACATTTAGCTAAAATATATTCAATTTAATAATTTATCATTTCCTTTAATTTTAATATCGTAAAAGTTTACTGTTGTCCATTTTTCGATATTTCATCGTTTATTTTAATTCTTGTATCAAATCTGTTCTTTGCAAAACTTAGCATAGAACTTTTTCATTCTTAAAATTTTATTTGCAGCTAATATTGTTTCGCCATAAATTTTATATGCAATGAAAAATAATTTTCTTTTCTTTCCAACTGTTACAATTTTCAATAAAATAAATTTGTAATAAATTTCAATAAGTAAAATAAATCAATTTCAATGAATAAAATTTGTAAAAGTGCTCCACAGGACACAAAATCTCTTAAGAACATATTTTTATCTGAGAAATGTATTATAAAAAGATCGAAAACCTATTACAGCTTTTGAAACGAGGCAGAATATCATTCCTTCTAGGCTAATTTGACTTTTAATATATTTTAAATAGAATTATGTATGTAACAAGATCCCTGGAAAAAAGAATCACTTTTATCCGGAAATCAAAGAGCCGAGTACAAATCTACGAAACAAATTTGAATAAAAAGAACTAATTCAAATTGGTATGAAAAGGGAAATATCGAGAGATTTTATCGCATCTGAAGTCAGTTAATTATTTTTAAATGTGACTTATATGACAGAAGTATTCTCTTATGAGAATGCAGTATTTTTGTGACGAAAGACATCAGCAGAAGGAAATGGAAATATTTAAATAAAAAGGAAGAATGTAAAGGAATAAGAATATAAAAATGATTTAAAAAGGAAAGAAGATATGAAGAAGGAAACATTTATTCTCCTTTCAATGAAGTTATTTCAGGAAATTTTCATCTGTATCGAAAAAATTGACATTTAGGTAACGATTAGTTTTCTATAACTTGTTTCTAATGTCAAGATATATTTAATATTTTCTGTATCACCCAGCCAATGTTCATTCATTTTTTTTTTCTCTCTTTCTTTCGAAATAAAAAGTCAAATAGGATCGATTTATATGATGTCACGATCACATGACAGATGTCATTACGTGTTTTCCATCAATCATTTAATGTTCACTCACTGTTGCCAGTTTTGGCTTTCCTTTGAGAAACTGTTCGAAAAATACATATTTGTTGACAGTTTTAACATATTACATAAGTAAAGAAATGCGCTTGATTAAAAGATATCAAGAAAAATAAGAAATAACATTTTTTGGGGGGAGCTAAAATAAATTTAGGAGAATTTATTGCTAATATATCATCTAATAATTAATTTTGAAATTATGTAATGGATTTGCAACAAATATGAGACAAATGGGAGCTTTAAATTCAATGGAAAACATGTAATTGCATCTGTCATGTTGTGACGGTTCTCTCCGAAACCTTGTCACTAACAATCCTCTTGGGGAATTTTCAGTCCTTAGGAATTATTTTTATTAGAAAGCTTTCTCCGAAGAAGAGAACATGATCATGCAAATTAAGACTGATATATATATATAGGATAAGCTTTCATGTGTGAAATAGAGAAGGGGGAGAGGGGAGGAGATAGGATAGACTTCTAGCTGAATTGTTCTGTAGATAGATAGATTGATAAATAAATTAATTGTTTTAGAAAATGTCGACCCTTCCTTCCGAACAAAAACCCTTACAATGTGGTCGACATGAATTAAGCATATTTCGTATGGATAATGGTCTAAAAACGATCATGAAGATCTAAACATAAGATTTTACTGAATCGATTATTTTATATAATGCGAACTCTTTCTTTCATTAACATAGATGGCTTCCAGAAATCTCTTTATAAATGGGTGAACTGGAATAATATTAATAAACTCCGAATTACGGTTTTTCATAAATTACATAGAGCCACTCATCGTTATCTGTACACTGAGATATACTACAGCCCACAAAATTGCACAAATATTCTGTGTACACTTGTGTAGTAGTGCACAAGTCCGCTGCTGGTACAGTGTAAATGCGCGGTGTATTTACATATAATGAAGATAAAAATAACAAAATATCTATAGATATAAAACAATAAAAATAACATGAAACATGTGTAACAAAATATTAATTAAGCAGTCAGATTTACAAAATTCAGTGAAAAAAGTTGTGAAATAATAATAATAAAAAATGGATTTAATCGTTCATTAGGAACAGCACTCAATTCACGAGAGAGTAGCATGTGGCTCTGAGAGCCTCATTTGCCTATCTGTTCTTTATAATATTATATCTCTGTATTAAGGACCTTACTTCAAGTGCCACCATAAACGGAAAGTGGAAGTGTATAATTGCTCATTAAAAGCATGTCATGCATGAGAGAAGCCCATTAACTAGTAATTAGCTAAGTTTAGTTCTGCAACGTGCTTGTCTTTTAAAATCATTATAGCATTAAATACATGTCTGTTATATGTACATAAGGCTTGTTTTTAAAATCAGATCTGTTTTATGTTTATTATATGTATACATTAAGCTATTTTAGAAGTTTGAAATGTGTTCAAAATTAATTTTCAAATTTCGTGCTGCCCATGTCAAATTAAAATGCATTTATCTTTTTCTCACGTCTGTTTGTTAATAGGGAGAGTGGTATTGTAATGTGGTTTGAGTAGAAATTAAGAATTTTATAATAATCTTATGTATTTTATTTGAGAAATAAAATTGATACATATTTTTCTATTTATGAATTAATATTTATGATGTAAAACACATCCAAGAAGACAAGTTTTTAAAATTTGGCATGACTTTGATGTTACGCTTCTTATATCAACATACGCATATCATCCAGGGAGATTGAGCTTACCCAAGAAATTTAAAGCTACCCACAGATCGTAAAAGCACCATCACAGCTACAGGAAGAGAGCAGAGAAGCCAAAATAAACAATATTACTCGAATTAGCCATATTAAAAGTTATATTCTATTAAGATAAGTCATTTTAAAAAAAGAAATATTCTATAGCACAATAATTTTCTTTTACAAGATATTATTTTTACATATACATAAGTTCTATTATTATTCGTATACAGTTGGATCCCGTTAGCTCGAGCTTGTTGGAAGGGTTATTAAGCCGCGAGTTACAGTTTTAATATAAATTGAGCGATAATATAAATTCCAACATCAATATGAATTTTCTGCGTTACATTGACACTCTTTTGAAATTATTTTTTAATTATTACGGAAATCATTTATATAGGACAAAAAATTTTACAACTCTTAACGTCTATCAAAAATGGTTTAATGTACAATTAATCTCACTCACTGCAAGATATCTTGAAAATATTCTCTTACAAAAAAAAAAAAAAAAAAAAAAAAAAAAAAAGTCTAAACTTTAACATTTTCCTTTCAGAGAAATTCTTCTTGGAAATTTTTCTGAGATTCATATCCAAACCAAACATTCAAATAAAAATTTTTTTGTTTAATGATCAACCCTTTCTTAGCCCCAAGCTTCCAAAGGAACGTCTCAGAGAATCTTTTGTTCATCTTCCCTTAGATGAATTTTTATCTTCTCTCTTTTGTGATACCTCCCCCTCTTGCCTCAGACATTTGAGCTGGCTCCTTTTATAGCTTGTCTTAAGGTGCGCAAGCACCACTCGACTCATTTCTTTCATTTTCATGTTACAAATTTCTCTCAATCGGAGTATATAAGTTTACTATCTCAAATTGGCATGTTTATCCCAGGATTATAATAATTGAACCTCATTACTTAACCCCTTGAAAAATCAGATCAATAGGGGATATATATTCTAAGGGTTCTGATTTTCAAGGTGTTTGAAGGATGGTATCTGTGTAGTGCAGGGGGAAGGGCAAATAGCGAGCCCGGGATGCATGCGACCTGTTAAGAGTTTCTTTGTGATTTGCCAAGACAGAAAAATCTGCCTTGAAATGAGATTTCCTACCCATGCATAAAATCACTCATAGCAAAACTAGGTCTATTTACAGTCGAGTAGGAGAAGGCAATTTTTATTATTTCCCTTTAATAGGAAAGCGAAAGTGCCTGAAAGTGTTTCTACTAAGATTAGGGGTCATCTGCAGAGTTTGGAGGAAGAGGTTTCAAGAAGATTTCAAGACTTAAATGAAAATTGAGCCTAAATTCAATCGCTCTCCTATCCTATCACTGGTGATATTGACACAGCACCTGAGGAGCAGCAGCTAGAGCTTATTGACATGCAGTTAGATTACACTTAGAAAGAAATGTTTAATGCTGTGCCATTAGTTGATTTTTTTAAAAAAAATTGTTTAAAAACTTCTTTGCATGGAGAAATGTATCGGGAAAATGTTCTCTATATTTTGGTCTTCATATATTTGTGAGCAAGATCAGCTAAAGTAAATATAGATGTTCTTTGATAGGCCTTAACTTGCAGGCTGTAATAAAATCTCATTCCTGATTTAAAAAAAAAAAAGAGATGTTAGAAAAGTGGGATAGGGTACATTTGTCACATTTAACTGATTCCAAAATTAAATGCTCTTGTAACTATAGATTATATGAAATTAGCACAATAAATTGATATTGCCGCCACTATTTAATTTGATTTATATTTATTGATATTTATGGCACTACTTATATCTTTTCTAAACTGCAAAGTTAACTTATGAATGTAATCATTTCAAAACATGGGGCTTCCGCTATCCTCCGCTTCCACAAATTGGTCCCCGAACCAAAACAGTTGTACCTTCCTGGTGTAGGGGAACAGTGGATTTCTCGACACGGAGGAGATGAGCTGGATAAAGGGGAAAAAATGTTTATTAAGTATTGTATCAGTGGTTGAGATTCCTAAAAACGATGCTGAGAGTGAAAGAGAGAGTGGATATGAGCTTAGGAATTCTGTCTTTCTGAATCCTTATTCGTATGTATACCTTGGAAAAACTGGATAAAAACATATGGCAGGGAAATTTCAATTCACTATAAGCGGGCTTTCATCTTCGCAAGAGCTCACTATAAGCGTCTAAGGGTACCAGGACATCCGAGGAATTCTGGAACATTGAATCTAAGACTCCTTGTTTTTGTGATATATACCTTTGCAAATTATTAGTAGAGCTTAAATTTTTCTGTGTGCCTAATAATGGTATTTCAATCTCTCTATTGAACTATAAAAGTAATTTTTTCGTCATAAAGATCCCCCCCCCCTCTCGTTTGAATATGGACATATTATGTGAGATATATTTGCATTAAGGTTCCATTTTTAAAAATAATATTCCATAAATATTCAAAATATTTTACTCATCATATAGAAAACTATACACAAAATATAGTAAACCTACTGTACATTTTCTTTGAAAAAATGATAGAACATCGTAATTTTGGAAATTTTAATTTTTTCTCTCCTTTTTCATACACAAAATTATTTCTTAAAAATTAGGTATTTCTTAGAGAAAAAATATTTTAGGGTCATTATATGCATAAGTACCTTATGTAGAAACATAAAAAATATGGAACCATATCGTGCAATAGTTTTCTTTAAAATGGTACTTAAATACAAATATATCTCGCAAAACATGTCCATATTCAAATAGGAGGGTAAAAAATTCTTTTTAATGAAAAAATTATTTGTATAGTTCGATAGAAAGATTGGAATATAATTACTAGGCACACAAAAAATCTAAGCTCTACTAATGATTTGCAAAGGTATATATTACAAAAACAAGGAGTCTTAGATTGAATGTTCCAGAAATCCTCAGATGTCCTAGGGCCCTTAAAATAACTGTAATTAAATAGGAATTCATTTGGGATCTGTAAAAAAGTTAACTGTAACCAAGAGTTTATTATCACGAAATTCGATTGCCCAAAAAAGGGAAAAAAAAAAAAAAAAAGGAAGAAAAGCGTTTTAATATCTTCTCTTGGCAGGAAATCCTGACTTTCTCTGAAAAGAGATTTATTTGAATCTCACGAAAGGGAGCCGTAGTAAAACCGCGGGGTCTGATTGTACACAAATATTCTATTATATCAAAAACACAAATATTCCATTAAGGTAAAATAAACAGATGATATAAATAAATATATAAAGAGAGCCAACACGAAGTAGGAGCAGTAGAAAGACCTGCACAATATAAAAAATATTATTGTTTAAACATTAAAAGAAAATAAACCAAAAAAGAAATATAAAATGCATTAATTTAAGAAAGGAATTTCTCAATTTAAATACACTTTTTCACATGCCTCATCCCGTCATAATTTCACTCAGAAATAATATAACACATTCGAAACAAGAAATGACGACCAAATTTTTAAAAAATATTTGTTTCGTCATTTTACTTCAAAGTTGTTTGTTGTGTTCAAGCACGGGACCGAGGTATCTATCGTACTGTAAGTTTTTATTTCTCAATTTGAATTTAATTTCTGCATAATTATTTAGTTTGTTTTTAAATTAAGGACTAAATAAACATGGACAATAAAAAAAAAAAAAAACAAATAAAGCAATTATGTCTTATGAACTTTTTAAAGGGGGAAAAATGTGTCTCCTGTCGATTTTTTCTGGATCCGCCACTACACAAAAATGTAATATTACAACATATGCATTACTTCTAATCTCTTCCTATCTATATTCACTTTCTGTACCTTTGTATTGCACATAGAACTTAAGAAAGAATAACCAATCGCAAATGGAGAACAAATTTCAGATGTCTTAGTAATGTAGCTTAATATTATATGAAGATTCTTAATTTTAATAAAATTCAGATTGTAGTACAAATAATTACTTTTATATTTTATATAGAAATTTTTTATTGTTAGTTTGCATTATGCTTTAAATTTATTGATCTTCAAATGTTAAAATAAGATAACATTAGTTGTACTTAATTACTTTGTTCAATATTTATATTAATTCTTATAAATTAAACTATACCGATTGATTTTTTTTGCACTGCGGTCTTTTGAGATGGATTGTATTGAATATATTTGTGACATTTCAAATGAATTATATTTATATGTATAAGTTTATAAATTTCTGTATATTGTAAATTAATTTGTGTGATTTTATTGTTTGTATCAAATGACAAAACGATTTGTTTATAAAAATATTAATTATTTATTAAAAATATTAAATCTCTTTGGATATGTTCGTGTAAAAGCAACCAAACAAATGTTTAAAATGTGGAAATATATTTATTAAATACTTTATTAAATTCGAAAAGACGATTTAAAATTGATTACCGAAAAAACAGAATTAGATTATTCAATTGGAATCTTTTTTTTTCTCTTTGTATCCGTGTATATCATTAATAACAATAAGCGATGATACAATCTCCTAAGTATATCATCCAGCGTTCTGCGTGGCTGCCAAAGGAGAACGAACGTTCTGTGATCCGCCATTTTTGTCTTCTCCCATCGTTTCCTACTGTCAAAGAACACCTAAGCGGACGATTTGGTTTCACTGTATCAGCTCTTCATTTCCCTTGTGGGTGGCAAAATGAGTTCAATAAGACTACCCTTCTTGTCTTTAAAATGATTGCTTTTACCAACGCATTAATCCTAAAAAAATTTTTCTTCTAAAAAATTCTATTTAAAGTAATTCTTGAAAAATAGGATTATGTAACGTAAAAATTGCATAGATCAAAGAAAATATTGATTGTATGCGTTTAAAACTGATGCCTTTTAAAATAGTTGGAAATAATTTTTAAGCAAGGCCAGTTCATATAGTTTATTTTTCTTTTCATTGTGCAGCTCCATTGAAATTCTAGAAAAGTACCTCTACATTGTGACGTCACGACCAAATCCGCGTTTACCTCAGCTGGAGCCTTGCAGCCTACGCGGAGCAGCGTTCTAAAAGAAGCCCTAGGCCCGGGAGGTGCTTAAAAGACGTAAAATATGCTAAAATAAAAGTTTTAAAAATAAAGAGAAAATCTGAAAAGATGTTAATTATAAATTTCATCTTGTGTTTTATTTAAGGAATTCAAATCTCAGAACTGAAAATAATTTTTTTCGGAGCAATTTAATTCGAATAACTGTATTTTCGAATTTTTTACACAAGTAAATCGATTGGATATGCAATTTTAAATATAGATATCTTTTATTAGATTCCTAAGGTTGAGTGCATTTAAAAATATAAATCATAGTTTCTTTGTAAACATGAAATAGAATTCTTTCTAAAGCAGTTCACACTGATTGTGACTTCTAACAATGCATCAATTTATAAATTCAACAAAATTGAATTGATTAAAAAAGCATTTTTTTTTCACTTACGTTTTTTACATTGTTCAGATTATAATGTAATATTTATTTGCTGAACATTTGTTCTTTTCATAGTGCATCTTGGTTAAAAATTAATAGGTTTTCATTTGCATTTTAAATTGAATTCTTATTTCCTTAATTTGTAGGCCTTAAGAATAATAATTATATTAAAAAAGAAATTCATTTTTGTTTTCAGTACAAAAATTAATTTAATTAATTTGTTTTTTAATTTTACAATGAATCAAAGATTCATTTGTTAGATAAGAAATCACTGGGAAAATTTATGTTAACATTTTTTAATTTTGAATATTTTACGAATTTTAAACTGTGATATATTTAATAAGCCTTAAATGTAGTGGCAGCTATTAAAATTAACCAATAATCTATATTATAAACTCAGAAGAAAATAGGTTTTTTTTTTTAATTCTATCAGTGTGTGAGTGCGTTTTATAAGATTTATTTTTTTAAAGATATTTCTTTATTTTTAATTGTGTAATGCACCTGTATGGTTATAGCATAACTTGCATAATTATTTTATCTTATTGTAAATGATAAACGTATGTTAACGAATAAAATTATAAATAGCTACGAAAAATAGTTTTGTAGCACGGAATTATGGAAAACTTTTTCTCGTAATCACAAATTCATCGGTTGAGTTAAGTAATAACTAAATAATTTCACTAAAATTTGTTTCTTCTCGACAAACATTCAGAGTTTCTTTCATAAGAATAATAATTTACTTTTTTCTTCTAGTCTTTAGCTAATTAATATCTTTCATTTAGCTTCTTTAAGTTTCCAGCATTATTATTTTTCTTTTCATTTTTTTTTTAAATTATGTATGTATTATTATCAACTTCACAGAAATTTTTCTCTTTTTGAATTGGTAATGAAATTGAAAAAAAAAAAAAAAATCCTTGTTATTTATCAATTAGAAAAGAGCAGATTATGAGCACATTTTTATGACTCCAAAAATAAAGAAGTTTACTAATAGAGTATAACAGCTCATTCATTCAAAATATTAATTTTAAGGGTAAGATATACATTTATAAAACTTTTAAAGTTATAAATTAGTTTTGTATATATAATATTGCATTAAAGAATTATCATTATCAATTATTTAAAACGAATCGAAGTAAAATAAATTGTTTTCTCATATCATTAATGAATAATTAAGAAAAATTTGTTTTTACTAAGAAGAAATTTTTTATGTAAATGATAGAAAAGGTTTTTTAAAAATATAAATGCATTTCAAAATCGATATATAAATATATATTTATTATATATGAAAAAAATAGTAAATCAAGTAAAAAAGTAGTGTAAGCATGAATAATTGAACTAAGAATAAAAAAATTTAAATCAAAAATGCTTGTATAGAGTAAAAAAATTACAAAAATAAAAATAATAAAAAATTACAAAAAAAGCACAGAACATAAAAAGATTATGAGGATTGAACTAAAATTAAAAGGAAAAAAAAAAGCATTCTATTTTATTTTTGTATGCTTACTTTCATATAAACTAATGAATAAGTAAAAACATTGCTAGTTTTATATAAAACATTAGATAAAGTTCAATAAATGAAAAATGGAATCCTACACTTATAAATGATGACAGGAAAAGTAAAATAAAAAACAAACTAAAACATGTACAACAAAAACAGAACTGGTTTGAGACAGTTTCTTCGGGTTTAATTTAGAATTACATGCCTGACTTTCCCCATACAGTAAAATGCTATATAAAGATGGTTATAGAACCAAAATTTAAAAGATCTTAGATACAAAAATCAGAAGGAAAAGAAATGTATGAGAAAAATGCCACCAGTTTGTAAATTAAAAATGATGCATAGGCAACAGAAAATTCTCCATTTAGTGGTTAATAATCACTTTGAAATAAGATTTTTATCATACATAATTTAAAAGTATCTTAATGTTGATTACTTTAAGGGAAATCATAAGAAAATTTTCACTTGTTGTCGACTGTTTTAAGGGAATTTTTTTTTTTTTCTTCCTTGTTGTTGATAGTCTAGAGGTTAAATCTTTTCAAATTCTTCTCTTTAATCTTTTAAACTTTTACTCTCGTCTTCAATGTTATAAATTGAGAAAGAGGGAGAAAAAAAAATAGCGTGCGATTGAAGAAAATTCGTTGAGTCGAACAAAAAATTTCCGCCGGAATTCCGGGGCTTTGAAAGGAAGAGGGGAGTAAGCTGCAAAGGGGACCTGATCGGGGAAAAAGAGCACGTGTCATCGATGTTCAAATTTACAGCCCCTTATTTTACCCCTCTGAATTCGGTTAGAAGCAGAGATTTTCTCGCGCCTTTTTTTTTAACGGTTAAACTGATGGACAGATTTTTTTTAGTGTGTGGGTAACACATATATAAAGTTCTACTAATTATTACTTCTTACGAAAGTAAACTGTTTTTTCAAAAACTCTTTTTTTATTCTTAATTTTTTTTCATGTTAAATTGTTCTTAAATTTTTATTTTTGGATTTTATTTTTGGGCTAGTGTTATAGAATTCTGTCTTAATACCTTTTAGCCATACAGATAATTGAAGCCTGAAATGACTAAAAGCTCCAATATTCTATTAGTATTACTACGTCAATTTAATTCGCATGAAGTAGCGTTTTTTTCCCCTTCCCATTGACAGAATGTTGAATTAATTGCATTAAATAAGAAATATTAAAATCAGAGTTAAGCAAATGGCACACGAAAATAATAATTAAAATTTGAAAATTAAATTTTGCTTCTTTTTTTTTTTTTTTTTTTGAAGTAAAGAAGAAAAATGAAAATATTTTATTTGTTAGAAATGCGAGTAATGACTGCTATTAAAAAGAAGCATAATTGAATTCTCAAATGTTCATGTACAGAGCTATAAAAGGGGGGGGGGACCTCTTAAGAACTAGTACAATATTTAAGGAAATTAGACTTCGGGATTTATTGACAAATTTCGAGGCATAATTTTCTGGAAAAAATAAAACAAAAATCATAACATTTCGTAATAAAGATCATAACTTGTTTTTTCAGGCAATCGTTTGATAAAAAAGAAATTAGATTGAAATAGGATATTTTTCAGCAAATACGAAAACTTACAAATTTTTTTTAAAAAAAACTATTCTTTCCGATATTGATAGAGGCTGAGGAATAAGTAATTGTTGACGAAGAAGAAACAAACAGGATTGTGTCGGCTTAGAAATATGTACATTAAATTTTTCTTTTCTTGATAATTTATTTTTATAAATACTTTGAAATATTGATTAAGTTACCTCTCTCAACTCAAGTATTTTATTTTTGATAAATGAATACAAATTTTTAAATAGCTTATGAAGTAATTTTTTACTGTATTAAGAGGGCCTTAACAATTATATCGGTAGCTTTTGTTATTCAAACAACAATCTTTTCTCATAGCTAAAAATGAATTCCAAAAATATCTCATTATACCTTGAAACATTTAAGAAAAACAACAACAGATTTTTGAAAATTATTATCATTTTTTGGGTTTTGACAATTAATTCCAGCTGCATGCCAATGTCGGCTTAGTTGTATTTATTATTAATAATTGTATTTGTTATTTTTGTTTTCTAGAATGATCTCGGATCGCATTTAAAATGAACAATAAAAAATCATAAATGAACTTACTTAACATATGCAAACAGCTACTAGCCAAACAAAAATGCTTTGTTTAAAATAGCATTGCTGTTTATTTTGCTTATTTAATTTCATTCTCTGTACAGTAGGATAAGATTAGTTATTTAATTGAAAGTAGGGAAGGATTATACTTCTTATGGGATATATTCTAAACCTTTTTAGTGTCCTTCATTTTTTTTTCGGGGGGGGGGGGGTTTTTTTTTTTTTCGAGCATTTTTTTTTTTTTTTTATATTTGCGGGGTTTAAGTGTGACACAAAACACATTGTGGGGGGGTTTTCCCTAATTTGGAAAAATTTTTTTTTTTTTTTTTTTTTTATTTTTTAAATTTATAGCTAAGATCATTCCTAAAACCGCTTTTCATTAAAATTGGTCATCCGCAGAAAATAATTTATATGACCACATAAGCAATCTTTCAAAAAGTAGTAGGGATTTTTAAGGATTAAAACAATATATCAATAAAAATTAAAAGAAAAAAAAATGTTAGGAATTTTAAAAATACATCAAGAAAGGATGTGATATAAATGAGATTCAATATTTCCTTGAAAACGAAGATGCTTCGAAGTGTTCCCGTAAAACACAGAGGTGTTAAAATCTATGAAGAGGAAGAACAAACAGAAACAAATTTTTTAAAGGTCCGTTCAGAAACATTTAGGCAATATTTAGAAATTTTTTTTTATATAAACTAATTGATTTCGTATTCACCGAGTAAAAAATGAATAAATCAAAATGTATAAATTATTATAGTTACATTTAGAATTGGTCTATTTAATCAAGCAGTATTTTTTGCTTTAAGTGGCTAAAAACCATAAAACGATTTTTTTTTATAGTTCAGGTGTTCATAAGTCTCGGTACTATTGAATGGTTCTTCATTCTTAGTGTGCATCCATTTTTCTCGAAAAGAATAATTTTGTACTCAAAATGTTTCTAGTGATTCACAATTTACTTTAAAGCCACTATTTTATAATAAAATTTGTTATTGTAATGTAAAATAATTACTCGGGAGTTTATGATTATTTTGATAGTTTATTTGAGCATTTCACAACCAAAAAAAAAAAAAATTATTTGGAGTATTTTTTTCAGGAATAACTACGCAGTAAGAAGTTCAATACCTTCCTTCCCCTAATCTATTAAAAATGCAAATTTAAAGCACTTGAAACAAATTCTTTATTTTAGGTTAAAATCAAGAATAAATTTTATGTGCATATATATAAAAAAACAAACTCGTTTTTTATTTTGAATCGGAAACAATTTAAATAAATGAGTTTTTTCAATAAGTTATGAATATTTTAAAAATGTTATGATATGATATAAACATATATTAAAAAAATGAATGTACCGAGTTTTGTGAATTTCGAACAAAAATGAGAGGTATTAGCATTTTACACCCCGTGTCCCTATAATCGAAATTTTCATAATACATTAAGAAAAATTTGGCTTTTAAACTATTTTTCTTAACTTGAGTTTATTGATTTTATAATATTTAGACTTCATGACAGACACGCTACAGTTAAATTTTTCTGTTTTCAGTTTGTTCGCTGAAACTAAAAATTTTTCATAGAACAGCTCGTCAATTTTTTTTCCTCTAAGACTTCCAAGAAATTTTTTAATTATTGCAAACATCTAATTATAAATGAAAACTATCTTTATTGTATAATTTATGAAAAGAAAAGTTACTCAACTTTAAATTTTAAATTAAAAAAAAAAACGAAATGAGTTTGAAAAATTTAGCTTTTATTTCGAAGTAACAATAAAGAAAATGACTTCTCTTTGTGAATCTTATGTTTGATGTTTTTTCGTCTCAGCGTTCAATCAGTTTTTATGTATGAAGTGTAAAACTGAAATATAATTAAAACGTTTATTCTTGGTTAAAATTATATATATATAGTCAGAGCAATGAAAACAACATACAATTTTGCATATATATATAATTAGAGGATAGAATTACTTTTTAAATGCAGAGATGCATGATAATCGAAAGCACATGGCTATTTAAACAGATTGCTGTTCTTATTAGTTTTGCCCAAAATGCAAATTAATAATATCGGTTACTCCTTTTTTCAATGATTTAATTTTAAATTATATCTCGCTATTTAATGATTTCATCCTTATTAAATGAATGAAGCCAAACTGTTTAAATGAAGAAATAAAATGTGATTATGGTGAATTTTTTTCTTCATTTGACTAAAAGTAATTTATTTCATTTGTTTGTAGTATTATAGTTCTTTCAACTATAAATTATTGAATTGGATAATTTCATGTTTTTTTTTTTTAAAAAAAAAATTATGAACGAAGTGTAAAATAAATTTTCAAATAAATAATTATAAAAAATTTTTTTTGCTGATTTTTTTTAAAATATTTTTTTGCACATAATTTATTGAGAAAAGAGCTTCACAAACGTTACAGTTGTTTTAATTAAAATTAAATCAATGTATTTAGGACTATGTAAATAAATTGATTTTATAATCAAAGAGGCTGTAAAATTACTTGAAAAAAACTTACGTTTTTATCTTTTCTTCTCTAATGGAAATTGGAAAGAAAATTAAAACCCGAAAGAAACACAGTGTTAAAATAAAGAGAGATTGAAATTTTTATTGAAATGTAGAAACCCTACTAAAAGTGAATATGCAGGCAAAAAAAAAGATCCACTGCCGAAACCCGGGATCGAACCAGGGACCTTTAGATCTTCAGTCTAACGCTCTCCCAACTGAGCTATTTCGGCACGACCTTTCAAAGTAAAGAAATATTATAAAGTAAATTTTAATCAATAATTTTTTTTTTTTTTTTGGAAAACTCTTTGCCATGTATTATCATTTAAATAGAGAGCAAAAAATCCTGCATATTATTTCACATTTTCTAAGATATAACTTTGATTCAAGTGATTTCATTCAAAAATGTTTCCATTTATCTTGTGCGAACTATTTCTTATGCAAGCCAGTCCTTGACTTTCCTTTGTTTACTCAGAAAGATTTCTTATCAACTCCTTCATACGTCTTACCTACAAATATCTCAGAACTAACCAAAGGCACTATTGTTATAGATCTTAGTCTTAAGTATCGGTATATGGTAAAATATAATATGGAGAGTACGTGGACATTGATTGGTATTTCCGGATGTACTAATGCTGGTAAAACTACTTTGGCATCTGGTCTGGCAAATCATTTTCCTGGTTCTATTATTTTAAAACAAGATGATTACTTCCGAAGTGACGATAGTAAGGAGCATGTTTTGATTCCCGAGTTAAATCATAAGAACTGGGAACGTCTCGAAGCTGTGAACTGGGACGCCATGATGGATAATTTGGAAAATATCATGCATTCTGTACCTCCACATAAACATTCCTTATTAATCATCGAGGGTCATATAATTTTTAATCATCCAGTTATTCGAAAAATGTTTCAAAAAAGATATTTTTTAACTTTGGATAGAGAAGAATGCC
The DNA here is from genome assembly GCA_019974015.1 of Nephila pilipes. Classification (NCBI taxonomy): domain Eukaryota; kingdom Metazoa; phylum Arthropoda; class Arachnida; order Araneae; family Nephilidae; genus Nephila; species Nephila pilipes. The sequence continues at coordinate 303,970 of BMAW01009525.1, read as the reverse complement.
TAAGGCGTAGAATTCAACGTGTATATGATCCTCCTGACGTACCTGGTTACTTTGATTTATGTGTCTGGCCGATGTATTCGGTTAATCTTCAAGATGTAAAAGAGAACTGTCCCGATGTGAAATATTTTGATGGAAATGAAAAAATAGAAAATATTTTTCAAAATGTATTAAGTGATATTCAATCTATCATGAGTGAATAATATGAGAAGTGTAGGTAAGCATTGAAGAACAACATAAGCATTTAAATCAAATTCCAATGTAATTCGTAGTTTTTATTTTTTTACTGCACTGAATTGCGAGTGCCGTTCTTATATAGTCTTTTAATGTATGTTTTTCTTAATTTACAAATAAAGAATTATTTTGAATCACATGAATAGTTTTAGTTTCCTTTTTAACAAATAGATGGCAGCATGACACATTCTTTCTACAGAAATGTATCTTTTCTGCACAATAATCAAGCAAGTTTAGCTGATTAATTAATGGATATTTCTGTTGTATAATTTCCTAATTTTGGGTCAGTTTTTTCTGTATGTAAAAATAATAATTTCGAAATAATTTGTTTTTATTGTTTACTATGTTTGATAAAAAACACAATTTTTAATTGTTAACAAATTTTTACAAAATATTATTGTGAATATTAATCACTGAATCATAAAAAAGTAACAAGTAAAGTTAGTTTGAACTAAAGTATGGTTAATAACTAAAACATAATTTTTAGCAGATGCGTACAAATATTTTAATGCCGATCACTTTTTCAGAAATGTGAAATACACAGGGTCATTATTTTACCCACAATAAAACATAATGTGCTGTTTATTTGTGTGTATGTCATGTATTTGAATTAAATTCATCCTTCACAAATTGTATGATTAAGAAAATCATGTGTGATGTCTACAAAACTTTTGACACAAAAACCAAAATAAAATAAAAGATGCAAGCTGAGTAGTAGATAAACTTCTTATATGATATTTTTAATATATAAATCATTACGTCATAAAATAAAAAGCAAAACTGACGTAGTTAAGAATAAGAAAGGATTTGAAAAAAAATTTCAGTGTGAGTTATGAGGCTAACCATTTTAAACACTTATTTCAATTAAGGTTTTGCAAAATAAAATATATCCAATATTTGTCACTGTATCTGTAACTGAGACTTTCAGACATCACTTTTCAATTCATTATTGTACCGACCTCAGATTTTTATGAATTGTTTGTTTTGAGTGTAATTTGAATTAGTGTCTACTATGGATGTAGATGAAAATTTAGAAACGTTAGATGAAGATACCTTCTCTAATTCTCCTGAGGGTTCTTCAGACGAGGAAGATGCGGACGAAGAAAAGATAAGACAGCTTCAGAAAGAGGTATATTTGAAATAAAGTTGTTTGTTATTATTTTCGTTTTCAACTTAGAGTGGTGTGATATTTATTTTTTAGTTGTGTACTGTCAAATAAATCAAAATTTGATGAAGACTTCTTGTATTCTGTACTTTATAAAGAATATAGATAGCGTTTATTTACCTGAAGAAACCGGCCTGTATCAGATTGAGTGTCAAATAATACGGTTAGGAAACTCATTTTCATTGAGGCTATAAATTGTCTTGGCTGTAAAATGAGAGAATCAATTAAAAAAAAAATCAGAATTATCAAATAAGTTTTATTAATGCTTTAGCTCAGCATTATGAAATTATACAAATAAGCAGACATAAGTTATACTCTGTTGTATATCAGATTCTTCCTTTAATGAAGATGGTCATATTTACGGGCACTTTTGTTCAATAATACCTGAAATATTATAAAAGCCCATGTGTTCTGATGAATCCAAAATGAATTATGTTATAATACTTGTTTCAATTGAATTGACGATCTATGCATTATTTTAAATTATATGTATTAGCATTTGTAATATACCAATTTTTAAAAATGCTTTTAGGAAAGTATTACTATTTGTTATGAGTTTTATATTAACCTTTATTGTGTTATATATTTTCTCGAAAAAAAAACAACAACCTTATTTTAAGTAAACATATAAACAATTTTTGGCATTAGGAGTTAATGTAATTTTAATATACATATATTTAAAGTAACAGAAAATCATACTCTTTTTCAGCTTTATATCACAACTACCACTTTGTAAATTGAAGTATTAACTGTATATCAGAGGGCAAAGGAGTATAAATAACTATCAGTAATCATAAGATATAAATTCTTGTATAACATTTAGTTGTGAGGAAATGGAAGTGTTTAAATTTTTTCTTATTTTAATAAGTTAGTTGCTTTGGTACCTCAAAGAAATGTAAGGTAATCTTTTTAAAAAAATACATCTTCTATGTATAATCTGTTTCCTGTACTTTTCCAATAGCTCTCGTGTTGCTTCTAGTGTGAGGTTAATAAAACTAATCTGGTACTTTTCCATTTCCCCTTCGCAAATCTTGCCAAGCAGGCTTTATTGGCGACAACACACAATAAACACATATTCCACTTAGCATCAGTTGTATCATTTTTGGTGACTTTATCGCTTGCCCCTGCGAAATGGAAAAGTACCTAGTTTCCTTATCAAAATTTTTTAGTTTCATGTAATTTTATTTAAATTAAGTGAAAAATTGTCTAAAAAAATCTGTCTCAAATGTTTATTTACTAGAAAAAGGAAGAAAACTAAATAAAAAACTTAATATTAAGTGTAAAATATATAAGTATAAACCAAGCATTTGTGGCACAAAAACATAATTTGGAAAAAAAGAAAAAAAAAAAAAAAAAAAAAAATCTAATAATAAGTATACCAAAATGGTTCTGCTGGAAGATGTCTGAATATTAGCTAAGTTCAATATTAGTTTTAAATTCAGTAATTTATTTTAAATATATTAAAGAAAATCTTTCTTTTAATCTTTCTTTTTTTTATGTAATTTGATATGAACCAATTTCGTTTGAAATGTTTTTAAAGAATGGTCTTTATTTTAAAAAATACCTTTAAAATTAAACATTCAGTTACATTTATAAGATTTTAAAAAGTTGGCTTTTTAAAATCTCAATTTTTGTTCAGAGGTTTTTCACATTCATTCTAATAAAAAAAAAATATGGTGCTGGTAGTTTCAAATAAAAGTATTTTCGAAATTCTATTTTTAAATTTTTTTTTTCCTGTCATAATTATATATCTTCACATGTTAAATTACTATTAAGAATATGATAAATTTTTGAAATAGACTTATTTTAAAAAGGAGTTATTTTTTGTATTTTTATGTTTCACATTGACCACATAAAAAGAGGCAAGATCTATAAACCTATATTTTAAATTTTTGCAATTGAAAAAGAGTTTTGATGAGTGAAGGAAACAATATAACCAGGAGTTAATTCTTAGTCTGAAAGATATAAAGATATGCAAGTTTCAAAAAAGAGCATTTTGTGTCATAAAAGACATAACTTTATTTGATTGGAATTGAAATTTATAATTATTTTTTTTATATAGAAATCCTTTTCTATTTGCTGTTGAAGTATGAAAAAATTTAAAGTGTTCTACTATAAAAAATTAAGTTGCTGATAAAAAAAAAATTGCTGCACATAACACTAGCTTTCGATTAATAAAACTCGCATAGCAAATTAATTTAAAAAATTAGTCTTGCCTTAAATTCTCCTTCTGCTAATTGTGGTATGTGAAAATTTGTAAAACCATATTTTAATGAATGTGGGAGAGTTTTTTTTTTTTATGTAAACATTTAGATTTTGTGAAGTGAAATTATACTGTTTGTTTTAATGATTAAAATATATTATTTTGAATTAGCACTTTTCATTTTTTTTCTGATCGTATTCAAAACGTTTAAAATTTTAAATTTTCGGTACTTTTCCATTTCGCTGGCGCAAATCTCGCCAAGCAGACTTTATTGGCAACAACACACTTTAAAAATATTTATTTGCCATTAATCTACATTGAATACAACCTACGCCATTTGGCGTCTTGTATCATTTCTTGCGTCTTTATTGCGAGCATCGGTGAAATGGAAAAGTACCAAATTTTCTTGTCAATAGTTCAAATAGCTGAAAATCTGATCATATTTACTCTAGCATAATGACATTTAAATACTCTCTGTTTAGGTTGAAGCTAGTCCTTACACGTATGAGCTTCATGTTCAGTTAATTTCATTATGTAGAAAGTTAGGGGATTTGGACAAACTTCGTGATGCAAGAGAAAAAATGAGTGAAGTATTTCCTTTGACTCCAGGTACATTAAGCAGTTTTAATACTTATATTATTTGATTATAAAAATGTATTTGCATGATTTTTTTTCTGAAATAGTTGATTTTATTCTTACTTTGCTTTATTTATAAACTGTTACTTGTTAATTTGTTGTGTTATGAAAGGATATTTTTTGTTTGGTAACCTATAAGTGTTCACATCTATTAATTGTTAATGAAGTTAGATCATGTTAAATGTAAACTGGATAATTTTTATTATATATGGTTACCATGTTAATGTAGGTTTTGCATTTATTTTTCCTTTTGTCAATTTTAGCATTTTTTATTTTTGATCCGATTTTTTTAAATCAAAATTTTTATGGAAATTGAATGAAATGTTACAGGTGTTACTGTGACAGCAGCAAATTTCATTAAATCGATTAGTTATTAATGTTGTATGCTTTTATTATGATTTTTTTGTGTGCAGAACATGGCAAATTTCTATTTGATTTCCTTACGTGACAAATTGTATTAACTACATTATTTTTAATCTCATAATTTAAAAGTATTTTAAAATACTTGATTGTGATTAAAATTCTGGATCTACAGGGGCTTTTGAAAATTCTTATGTTAGAAATGAAGCAAGTGTTATAATATTGTTCTTGATTCATTTTAATATTTCATTTTATTAATAATTCTTTGATCTTTTTTAGAATTGTGGCTTGATTGGATAATAGATGAACGAAAACTGACTACAACACCAGCACAAGAAAAGGAATTAGTACTTCTATTTGAAAGAGCTTTGGCAGATTATCCATGTAAAATAAGAAATTTTTCATTTTATTCAATATTCTGTGTTAATTAATTTATTTTTTTTAGCAATTATAATTTTTATTTTAGATTGCATGATTTCAGACAACTGATTTTCTCAAAATGCTAATTCATTGATTAAAGGTTGAAATATGTTATTACACTAATATGCAATACATTAATCAAAGTGTTTCATCAAATCAGTGAATGAATATATAGTTATTGTGTGTTTATTTAATGCTTGTATGAAACATAATTAATACATTCATTCACTGGTTTGATGAGATGTTGTGATACATATACTCTGATGTCATTTTAATAGTATGTAACTCCAAGTTTTCTAAAAATAATATAGTTAATCTTAATTTAGTGGGTATACATTTACTATATATCTCTTTGTTTGCACGTGTAACTGATATCTCTGTATACAAATTATTTTAGAATTTTATTTGCTATATACTCCTATGATGTTCATATTTATTTTATATTCACTATTTTTATTGTAAAGTAAATTGAGAGCATGGCATTTTTTTGAAAAATTCAATAAAATGTGAAAGGAATGTGTATTGAAAAAACATAGAAGTTTAAATTTATCCTACTGTTTTGTAAATCTGTGAATGAAATATTTTTATCTTTTACGTAGTAAAATATTTATTTTAAGTTGAATCAAAAACAACTTTTTGAAGCATATTTTTCATTTTAGTACATTCTATTCTCATGTAAGTTTAAAAATATTTTCTAGCTGTGTCCCTTTGGTTAGAATATGTTCAATTTTCAATTGGTATGATTGGTGATACTTGGGTCACTGATGGAGTGGCTAATGTGAGACAAACATTTGAAAAAGGTGCAACAGCTGTTGGCATCCATGTTACTCAAGGATGTTTAATATGGGAAGCTTACAGAGAATTTGAGATTGTTTACCTCCTCCATATAAAGGTAATTTTTTAAATTCAGAATATAGATCAATTTCTTGTAAAGGATTCTTTATAAAGTACAAGATTGATTAATCATGTAATTAAAAAACCACTGATTTATATTTCAAGTACTTAAATTTCTTTTTTATTTGAAAACAATACATAAAATTTTAAAATGAGAGAAAAAAATTGAATTTATATGCTAGGCTTAAGATTTACTTTCTCATTAACATGAAATATATACATTTCTGTTTTCATAAAATTTTCTTTACTGTTTGAGAATTGTTTACAATGAGAACTCTATATTTTTTGCATGTATAATGTTTCATATTTGTTTAAAAATTTTCAAAAATTGAATATGTATGAAAAGGTAGTAGTAAAATCTTGTGTATTCTTTGATTGTTCAGTAGGAATAATTAAGAGGTTTAATTATGTAGTCAATTTCATGCAATATTTTCAATATTTTTTATTTCATGTAAGCGTATTTTACCTACTATAACATTACTGCAAAGTATTTCTACAATAATTGTACCGAAATAAAATATACAACAATTATCCTAACTAAATTGTATATCTAATTATGAGTTTTAGCTACAGATCATGATAACCTATGTAAACACTTGATTTATGGCACTTGTTAATTTGTCAAGTTTTCGATTTTATCTTTAAAAATTCTGAACATGTAGATGTTATTTTTTTGACACTTTATATTGGTTTTTAATGATATAATGCAGTGAATATATATTTCTATCTGTTTTCTTTGGAACACCTGTATTATATTATTTCTAAATGTTGTTCTCGTATTTTTACGAAAATTTGTCAATTTGATGGGTTAATTTATATATATATCAATTATTATAAAATAACAAAAATTAAATAATGATTAAGGGAAAAAAACAAAAACAAATGATGGTTATTTAGGAATAAATACATAAAGAAACAAGTTTGAACTAGTTTACAATGAGACAAAACTTATCATATTATAAATAATCACTTCAACAGTGAACTTTGCAAAGAAAAGAAGTGATTTTTAGAAATGAAGCTGCCTTTATTATTTTATATGTAACAAGTATATATGTGGAAAGTGTACATCCAAGATAGAGTTTAGATGTGAATAAATATATTGAAGACAACAATAAATAAAAACCTATGATTTTAAATAAATAATTTGCAAAAAAGCATTTTAATATATCCGTCAAAAAGTCAGCTTTCAGTAAAACTAGGTATATAGTCAATGCCCATAAATCTAGTATTAAGTTATCATAAATGCTGAAAATAATGAAATTTTTTAAAAAAATGCTATAAGATGCATTTCATTTTTATTAATGGAATCATAATGTGTTTATACACTTATTTTTTAAATTTTTATTATTACTGTCTTAATTTTAAAATACATGTCCTGTTGTAAGTTTATAAAAGATATAAATATAATTGCAACAAAATTTAAAATGTATGTTAAAATATATTTTTTCATTTTTGTATTTCTATTACTTTTAATAGATTGCAATTATTGCAATGATTATGAATAATTACTGTGTATATTGTTTTAAGAAAATAATTTGTGAGCTTTTTTTAAATTAGTGTCATTTTGAATTGTTTTACAATTTTATTTAGAAAAAAGGAGCTACACCTAAAGAAATTGCAGATCAAGAGGAAAGAATTTACAATATTTTTAAGCGACAGCTATCAGTTCCTTTATTCGGTAAATGACATTTTTCTTATATTGGAATAAAAAAATCATTAAAAAAGTCTCTTAAATAGAGTGATATATGGTTCTTTTAGTTTCCTCCCTATTAATACTATTTTTATTTTAAGAGCTTTTAGAGTCTGGTAAATTTTCTTTGAGTTCATTGCCATTCATTAAATTTTAAAATGTTACGTTTTTTTTTGTTCATGTGTTTACCACTGCAGCAGCAAATTATTTTATCTTCTACAAAAGGCTTGATTGGTATATTGAAAGAATTTAGTTATTTAGATGTTGATATGAGATGAATATATAATTGAAGTAATATGGAAGCTTTCTATTCTAATGTGACTTAACAGACTTAACAAAATGAAGAATTTAAGCCTCTGTAAAATTTTTATTTCTACAGAGGATTTTTTTCCCTCTGTAGTATTGAAAAATCCTTATTTTTGCATAGCTCTGTATATTAGCTTATTTCTGTAAATCTTGGTAAAAATAAGAGTTACAGAAAACATAAGGAAATCCCCCCCCCTGCATTATTAGTAGCTTTCTTTAAAAATAATATTTGCAACTTTTTAATCTGGTAAAATTTCTTTACTTTTTTTTTTATTTTCTAAATTTTAATTATTTTTTTTAATGATACTTGAAATGAAATCTTTTTTCTACTGGAGTCTTATATATTTAAGTTGAAGATTAAGAAACTTTTTAAATATTTGTAATGTTTTAAATGAATGAGATTTCAGATCATGTATTGCAATGAATTTATTTCTGTGATTTTTAATATGCGCCATACTTGTTTTCAAATTCGATATTAAATTTCTTTGAATCATTATGAGATGCTTTTTTACCTGCATTTATTTCATTCCTTTTTAAAAAGATATTAAGAAAATTAGTTATTATAGAATTAATCTAAGTATGTGATATTTATTGATTGTTTGATTTTTAATTTTTCTTTGCTACTTTTTCAACTAGTCTCTATTTAAAATTTATCCGGAGCCAATTTTTAGTGTGGAATACCTTTATTAAAAATTTCTTTTCTACATAAAAATTCCATTTCTTAAGTAAATCTCTTTCTAATTTCTCTTCATTTATTTTAAAATTTAATATGACTGTAAAACTTTTATTATAATAATTTTTTTTTGAAATACATATAATTTTTTTTTTTTGTTTCAGACATGGAAAGAACATACACTGAGTTTAAGGAATTTGAAATGGAAGAATATAAACCCACAAATACATTTGTAGATAATATGTACAAAAAGGCTTTAAATAAATTAAAACAACTTCAGCCATTTGAAGATGCTTTGGTATGAGTATGTGTTGTATGTCTTTAATATGTATTTTTGTTTCAATGAAAATGGTATCACTTTTTGTAATCGTGAATTGCATTAATTTAAAAATTATTTTTAAAATATTAATAAATAAAATTTTTTGCATTGTATGAAAAATATAACTTAAATCTTAATGCTTGGAATTGATTATTATTATATATACTAATATTTCAAATAAAAATATGTGTGAAAATTTAAATTATAATCCTTGAAATTACAGAAAGGATTTCATAACCTTTCAAAATATGAAAATTTTCAAAATAGTGTAGCAATACATTTCCAGGACTTCTTAAACAATATGTTAATGTGTATATCTTCCAACAATTTGTCAATTAGAACATTCTCAGCAATCTTTTTTCCTGAACATAAAGAGTGTTTTGTTCCAACAAGTCTCTTTTCAAACTTATTAAGCTGATATTATTGATTTTTTTCATTCAAAAAATCTCTTAGTTGGATAACCATCCACTTTACAAATTTGAAATGATTTAGATGTGTTTCGTGTTTTTTATCTTCTTTACTTTGTACAGAATATAAGCATTAACTGTACATTGTAACATTGTAATGATACCATTCTCATTTTTAAAACTTTTTATATCTATTAGAGAATAACACATAATTATGGTATATTTTTATTCTCACTGAAGTTTCCTTACATTAAAAATGTATTTTAGAAAGTTGCAATATTCTTTGTAGATGTAAAAGAAATATCTCAAAGGTACATTTTCTGTGTTATTAATTTAATTTTTTTGTATTTAATATTGAAGTGAAAAATCAATATTATATAGATGTTGTGTATAGTATATTTTTCAAACTCTTATTTTCCCTCCCAGTAGATGTAAGTTTATTAATGTCAATTAAAATACTTTTTAAAATTATTATCTGGTTAACATTAAAATTATAACAGCTTAATTTATAATTTTTGATTTCTTTCAACATCATTTTTAAATGTTATGGAAACAATTTGGATTCGTCATTACTATAGAAATTTTCAAATGGAAAAGGGACATTTAGTATCCAGATGATAGGGATATTACTTTTTCTCATTATCTTGCCTTTGCATTTTTTAAAGTTTTGAGTGAGAGAAAAATATATCTTCAAGAGGGAAGTCAATTGATCAATAAAATGTTTCAAATTGGAACAGTGTTTGAAATTAAACTTTTGCAATCTTTAAGTTAAAAAAGCAAACATTACAATACATTGGCTAATCTCAGTCCAGTGAATTATAAAAAATATACAGTTTTTATTTTTTTGTATAGAAATTTGAGAATGGGTTTCAAGATCTCTGAAAAAATAATTAAATTTTCAGGAGTATATTTAAAATTCCATTTTTAGGCAAGTTACCTCCAATTTCCAATTGGATACAGCTACCTTCCTAGGAAAAAACTACACTGAGAATTACAAATGTTTCCATTGGACCAAATATTGAAGCATCAATGACTAAAAAACAATGTCGAATATTTTACTTATTTCATGTTGTTATCTGGTTTTTTATTTTTATAATAAAAAGATTTTGGAAGTTTTAAGATTTAAATTAAATATGTTCAACTATATGTATATATTGCTTATTCACTGTGTTTAATCATAATATATGTCATTTATGGTCCATAACAACTTACAGTACCATCCTGGGTAGCTTAAAAGTTGTACAAGTACAAATATTCTGTACATATTTTTGGTTTTTATAAAAAAAATTATAATTAGGTATTTTCATGCAGTTAGTACCCTTCCTATAAGGGATACTCACTCGACTAGACATTATGTACCTTATTCAGAAGTATCCCTAAATAAGTAGCTCGAAGGGACTGAGACCAACAGAATTGTCCCTTGCAATAGGTATTACTGTAATTTTATTTGATTAATAACTAATTTATCAAATTAAATCATATGCAGTAATACCTTTATGTGTATTTTAGGACTTAATTTAAGTTCAGAATTCAGAATCGTAAATTTTATCTTATTAAAATGGTATAGTAATATTTATGCTCACTGTGTCTTTTTTTCAGTACAAAAGTGAAGCTCCTCATTATGAAGAATACAAGCAGTACATTCTATATGAAAAGGAATTGGGTGAGCCTGTGCGAGTACAAAATATTTATGAAAGAGCTTTGATTGAAAATTGTTTAAAAGAAGAATTATGGTTGGATTATACAAAATATGTGGTAATATTTTTTCTCTTGGTTTTGTAGTAACTTCACAGTTGACTGAAAGCTATCTTTCTTCAGATTTTTTAATGTTAAGTTGCTCTTATTTATTGGTTTTGAAATAAATTTTATTTTTTTTAAAGAAAAAGTTAATATTGTAAGATAAAGATTAAAAATAATGCTCTTTGAATTTAAATTTAAATATTCTGTGCCCAAGTTAAATTACATTATGAAATTTTTTATATAACTTTCTGAAATGCAATAGCATTTGATATACTGTCTAATAATCTGTGTCTCCTCTTTATTTCAACATTTGGTTGAAATGGCTTGCTTTTACCATATTTTAGATCACTTATGTAATCATAATTAATCCAGGCATGTTTTAGTATGCATTAGTTGACATGTTTTTTTTGTGTTTAACTGTCATGTTGTTGATTAGTGTTTTTTTTCTTCTCTCATGGTTTTAACAAATCATAATGACTCTGATGAGAAAGGTATTGGAATTTTTCAGTCTGTTGACAAGTATTTGCCTAATTATAGAGAAAGCAGAGCTTTACATAATGTGTGTGAAATTGTACGTGCTATGTTAAAAACTGCTGGCAATGTATTGGATAGCAATTCAGAAATTAGTTAAAAATAGCTATATATCTTTACAACAGCTACTTGCTTCAATTATTGTTTGACATAAAATGTATATTTCTGTGAGGAATTGCCAAACATTCAATTTCATAAATTCACACCATTGCCAACTCATTTTTGATTTTTCTTGAGGCCTGCATGTAATTAGAAAGTATCCTATTGAATTGCAGTTTGTTTTTATTGTAATAAAAAAACAAATTAAACAAAAAATTCTTTTAAGTTTAATGTAAAATAAAATGGTTTACAGGACCAAGTGATTAAAATTGGTTCCATATCTATTCCTGTTCATGAACGAGCTGTTAGAAATTGTCCTTGGTGCTTACAGTTATGGGTGGGATATGTTAGAGCACTTGAACATTATGCTGAACCTCATGAAAAAATTGCAGGTAAATTCAGATTTTTGTGATATTATTTTATATACATTTTTTGTTCTCATTTATTTAATAAAATAGTTATAAGTTTTTAATTAAAATTACAATTTATCTAACAATTTAATTGTGTTAAGGATATAAAAATGCTTTCTATATATTTCAATGAATCACGAATTTATATGTATTAATGGAACTGAGTGACTGAGAGACAATTTTGTCTTTTTTTAAATTAAAATTTTGAATGAAAAATTAAATTTTGCAAGGAAATGCCTATTTTACATTTCTAGAAATGTTTCTTGCTTAGAGGAGGACCTGTGAATAAAATAGTGGTCATTTGTCATGAATAAGTATAAATTGTTAGACATTTACTGATTAATTAATAAAATTGAAAATATTTTTAGAAAGGAAAAATCAGAGGGTTTAATCAGCATTAAGATATCCAGTTCCAAAAATAACTATATTTATATGTAACTAAAATTTGTTAGAGCTTTTATAAAATATACAGTTGTTTTTAAGAAACACTACCTTATCTATATTATTAATTTTTTCAGCTATTTTGGAAACAGCAATTTGTATGGGTTTTACTAAAGCTGAAGATTTCAAAGAATTGTGGCTGGCTTATTTAGATTATTTACGTAGAAAAATAGATAAAGAGCAGAGTGAATGTAAAGGTAAATATGTATATTTAAATTATTTTGCTATTTGTATGTGTGCTATTTGACTGTTTAACCATTTAAGAATTGAATTTTATTGTATTTACAGATACTTCTAAATATTTTGAAGAAATTTTAGATGTTTTTAATCGAGCTGTTACACAAATGAAACACTGTAAGTTTCAATTTTTTGTAATTTGCTGTTATTAGGAATTAAATAAATTTTTAATATGTGATTATAAATATTTTATTGAAAATTCATGAACATTATCTGTCTTACTGGTAAACAAACAAATGTCTTCATTGTATTATGTATAATTTCAGATTTCTGGGGTAGTGATTCTGAATATGTTATTGTGAAATATTTGGTATTTTTCACTGTGAGTATAAACTGAATAATTATTTTTTTCGTTCTTTCAAAGTTTTTTTTTATGTATGTTAATGGATTGATGATTGAGTGAAGGTATTGATTGTTATTCACTCTAATCTAAGATTAAATAGCTTGTAGCATTAAAATGGTTTCCTGTTCAATGTTTATGAATTAATTATATTAAACAGTTTTTGAGATTTTGTAAATGTATAAATAAAAATTTAGCATTCCTTTATTTTATTGTTCATTTGAAATGACTTTTTATTGTTTAAAAATCAATATTTTTCTCGTGAAAGCATTTTATAAATTTTTTATTAAAATATAAAATGTTTCAAAAATTGTTATCTTATTAAAATTTTACTTTCTAACTGATAAAAAGTATACCAAAAACATAATTTGAAACTTTTAGGCAATATAACACATATTAAACATATGTTTAATTTCCGTGTCAATTGCTATAACTTTTTTATTATAAATTTTTCTTTTGATTAGTAGTGCTATTAGAGTTATAAATTACAATATCATTTGAAAGCTATAGTAAATTTGTGATCATTAATATTTATTTGAATGTCACTCATCATTTTAAATTGGGAAAATAAGACTTAAATTTTAAAAGAATTTGAACATTTTTGCTTATTTGCTTAAAATAACTTTCAGTTATTCTTATATTGGCTATGTAATAATACACCTGCATATTCTTTGTAATACAACAACTAGGTTAGATATTTAAAATTAAATAAGTTTTGAATAAACTCTAAAATGCAAACTTGTTATTAATTAATATTAACGTGAATATAAGTGTAAGCAATTTTTATTTTAAAAATATTTTTGATTTAGTGCATGAAGCAAAAATTTTCTTGATGGAAGTCTCAAAAATTTATTTATTTACTTGTTGCTACTATAAGGAAAATTTCTTTTAAAATTGTGTTATTATATTTAATTAAATTATTATATTTAAAAAAATTATTTTTAGTTTTTCTCATCTGTTTTCTGTCCTTTCCTAGATTTTGAAACTGTGCCTACTTTTTATTTAATAAATGTACATTTATAAATGTATTATTAGCTGCTATGTTATGATTTTAAGCATAATCTGGTATTTGTTGTATGATTTAAAGTAATAATTTAATTTTATAAGCAATCAATTTTGGAAGTTTATTTTTACTTAATCTTTTGTTTTGTTAGTTTTTCGGAAACATTCAACAATTATTAACTTATTTATTACCGAGCACTTTCTCTGATTAGTTTGAATTATTTTTTTAAATCTTAAATTATTTTATTCTTCTTGTATTAAATTAAAATATTGTTTATACTTTTTTTTGTTAGATAATTCTTTAACAAAAAAAGTAAACAATATTTTAATTCAACACAAATATTCTTTTATGTTAATAATTTGTTAATAATCACAAATAATTCTTCCCATTTATGTATAATATGTTGCATATGTACTTTTATTAGGTAAAATATAAGACAGATATTGAAGAAGCTCGAAAAATTTGGAGAGAATTGCTTGATCATGGCCATAAAGAAGAAGCACGTGTATGGTTGGACTATGCTAACTTTGAAAGGTAATTTTTGTGAGCTGATTTAATTTAGTTTTGTATTTGCTTGGTTTTAGCACAGATGCATAGTAGTATTTTTTTTTTTTTAAAAAAAACTTTAAAAATATGAATAAATCTTGAATTCATTTTCTTTTTGTATAGAGGAAGATAAATCTCTTATTCTTACTAAAAATTTTAAATATATGCTTCATAAATGTATCACTTACCTATTTGATTGTTACATTAGTCCATAGTGATAATCCGTTTTATTATTGAAATTTAGTATTTTTTTATAACTACTCTGGTTTCGAAAATTCAAAATTCGAAAAGTATAATTACACGACAAGAAATATATATATTATCATTCATATTGTGCAGTATATGCAAAAAATTAATGCTGTATTTGAATGTAATATAAAAATTAGTTTCATTTAACATCTTCAGACATTTGGCCGGAAACAAACTTCAGAAGCATTGCAGCTGCTGTAAGTAGTAACTGTCAAGTGAAATATCAAGAAATTCATTTTTTTAGATTTGAGTGCTCAGTATTATTTACTTGAATAATTACAATAATGTGCCATTAGGTGAATAGATATGAAACAGATTATATCTGCTGTAGTAAGATGGTTGAAAGTGAATCCTTCTGTAATTCATATACTGTGGACTGCATTTCTAAGAATCAGCTCCTAAAAGGTACTATTGAGGGAGACTTGGAGCTACAAATGGCACAAATGACTGCTATTTGAAATAACTTGCAAGAAGGTACTGAACTGCTCACCTTAGATCTTCATTGTAGCTGATACTGGAAGACTGGAGGGTTGCTGGTTCCAGATCTACTTGGTGCAGAATTTGTGAAGGAAGGTTGCACATTGTTACATTGTGAAATAAGTGGAAAGATTCTAATTTTTTGAATATATTTGGACAATCATTGACAACATGACATCATCTCATACATTTGGCAATGAGGCATCAGGGATTTGCATTCAGTATATTTTTTTTTGCATCATACTTCTTGATTTTATATGATCGGTTGCTTATTTTTAACTGGCAGGGTTGAATGTGGACGCGGCAGCCTAGTTGTCATGTTTTTGGATTCGTGGCTGGCGTTTTTCGTTCAGTCGCGTGTTCGATCCTTGGCCGCTAAAGACCCGTTGTTTAACTAGGGCTGCTGTACGTTAAATCTGTTAGGGCCCAAAGTCCTCCCATTGGTGTGGAAGTTAGGAGAGGGGGTGCCAGCTCAGGTTTTGCCCTAGTCACTTGACCGAGGTTCAAAATTACGAGGTCCGTCGCCAGTAGCCCTCTTGTTGCTTCTAGTGGGACGTTAATAAAAACTATACTAAAAACTGATAGGGTTGAATGTAGATTTCTTTTGTATATAAGATGTGGATTGTATAAGGCATCACTGTTCTTTTTTCTTGTTAGTTGTATAACTAACAAGTATGTCAATGTGAGATGTGTTTTTGAAACCAGTATAGCGTTATATTTTTTTGTTGATAAGCTGGTAATGAATGATGAAGTTAAAGACTGAGTAATTTTTATTTTAAATAAAGTTTAATTATGGTGATTGTTGTTTGTTTTACTCTGCTTTAAGTTAAGTTGTGGCTTATTTTATCATTTTTAGTCAGCATAGACCTGTCACATATAAACTGCCTGTTTGTGAGGAGACTATGTATGGGATGATCAGCATGTTCTCTGGTCTAAGCTCAGTTATGCTGTGGGGAGACTTTTACTGTATGTAACCCACTTCCTGCAACTGTCTTGACAAAGCAATGGTTTTGTTGACAACTGAGTTAATAAACACCATAGTTTTGAGAATGCTGCACACTGTCATGTCTGTATACATGTTAGAGGTGATCCCACTTCATATTGAAGCTGATCACTGATTGAATTAAGATATGTTTTTTGGTACGTTTTAATTTTTTGTATTTTTGAGAGTCTTATTTTTCTTATGGACCTAATTTATGAAGCATTGTTTGATTAATGCTCTTGCTAAATTTCACTAAATGTCAAATTAAAATATGATTTATTAAATTTCAATTTCAGAAATATGTTAATCAAAATTTTTCTGATTGTTCTTAATTTTTGGAAAACAATGCATTATAAATTCAATTTGATACAATTGTGTTATCTGATCAGTTTTATTGTAACTAGTTATTCACATTTAAATTTTAAAGAAAGGGAAGGAATTTGATATTAAGGAAAATGAGTAATGTATACTTGCTCCTTAAGTTTTCATTTATTGCAATATTTTTTTTTTCATTTATGAACTGAGAGATCATATATTATTTTTTCCAAGGCTTTATGGAGATGCTGCTCATTATCGAAAGTTATTATTACAAGCTCTTTCTTGCGTCAGTGATTGGCAAGAAACTTTTGTTGACCTTCTCATTACATTTGAAAGGGAAGAAGGTAAGCAATTTTTCTTTCAGAATTTTTATATAGTCTGTTATAAATAAGTATTGGATATATGAATTTAAGTATTGAACTTATGAATATATTTTAGGTACATTGGAATCTTTGCAAAAGTCTCTTTCAAAATGTGAAACACAGATGCAGCGCATTAATGAAAAGCGAATGAAAGTAAGCTTTCCAACTTTCTGATACAAACTGTGAATTAAAAATGTGATAAATTTTTTGTAGTATCATTACTGAATCATATTTAGAAAAATATTAAATGAAATTACCTACGAATTATTTCATTCTAAATCTTGTAAGAAAACTACATTTTTTTTTTTCAGTTTTGAATTCTATATATATTTTTTCAATGGGAATATTTGAAATTATTTTTATTAAACTTTAAAATAATTTAGAAATTATTTTAGAAAAAAAAAGGCATCAAACAGGCTTATTTTTTAGAAACACAAATGTATTTTTTTCTACATTATCATAGTATTTTTTTAATATAAAAATTATATGAGTGAAGGTTAATTATATGCATGAAGGTATCCTTTTCCAACTCTGTGTCACTTATATATGACTTAATTATATACATTCACTCCACTTCTAAAGTTTACTTACTTTGTGTATTTACATTTCATGTGGTTGGAAGGAAGTTGTAAACTTAAATATATAGTCAGGAACATACCCCATTTGTTAGTAAAGGGAAGTTTTGCGAATAGTCCATATAACACATTTTTTTAAGGAAAAGATGAGATGTTTTCCCATTGGTGATTTGGGCAGCCGCAACAGATCATAATCCCATTTCCATTATTGCAATTTAATGTTTTCTTTGCCATATTCATTGAAAACATGGTTTGAGACTTATTAGGAAACAAAAAGAAAAAAATGTAATAGAATAACCTGGATTTAATTTGTTTGTTGGCATTTAACTATCACTCAAAACTTACCAAAAAATAAATAAAAATGAAAAGATTATTGATGTGAAAATATTGCCTATTTACCCCTCCCCCCTTTAAAAAAAATAATTCAATATTAATTTCCTTTTTTTTTCCTATTGATCTAGTTTTGAAAAAAGTGGAAGGGCCTAAAGTTTTATTTCATTGAGGACTATTAAGTGGAATAATTATGATTATCGCTCATTAATTGCATTTGGATTTTTAAGTCTTCAATTGTTTTATTTGGGAAGTAAGAACAAAGTAATAATTTCGGCTGTTGTTTTTGTCACTTGACTGTGATACAAAATTCCATGTATAATTCTAGTTCTATGTATAATTCTAAATAATATTGTTAAAAACAATTTTTGAATGTTAACCAAATGAGTGTTTATGTATGTAGTGTTAAATAATTATGAAAACTAATTATATCTTATCCAAATTTAAAAACATGAATGTGTATATTTGGATTTTTTTGAAAAATTATCAGAGTTCATTAAATTCTGGTGGAACTTGTAAATAGACATACTTTGAGCATGTATAAGTAACAAACTTCCAATTATAAATTCTCATGTTCAATGAAAAATTGAAAATGGATGTAGGCTATTTTTTTTCTTGCTTAGAAATTAGAAGAAGCTGCTAGCAGTTTAGAAAAAGACAATAGCCCAAGAAAGTTCTCCAAACGCCAAATGAAGGTGAGACTGTCCCTAATATTAATAAAAACTTTTAACTTTATTTTTTATGAGGAATAAATAGATATAATTTTCAATATTTATGTTTTGTGTGTGTGTAATGCTCCTCAGGAGCTTACCTTATTTTAAGTACACTGTCTCCCAAAAGTTACACATGTAACGGTAAAGTTAACAAAAGTGGGAAAGTAAAGCTTTGATTAACACAAAATTGTACTTAAAGTTAGCAAATGTGTTTATGCATTTAATAAAAAATTATATTTAAAAATGAACAAAATGTTTAATTTTTGCAGATTGAATGATGACTTCATATTCTTCTGAATGTGTGATATTCAATGCGGTTTTTGGCTCTATTGCATGTACCTTTTTCTCATTAGACTCTTACATAACTATCATCTGATTCCATGGCAAATCTGAGCTCCTCTATGAACAGGAGGTTGCACCAATCTAAGACAGTCCAATTGATATGTTCATGCCATTTCTTTAATTTTTCTCCTTTGGATTGGATGTTTAGTGAAATGCAAAGATATTCAATATTCATTCCTTTCATGTTACATCAAATTTTACTGATTTGATTCCCCCACACCCTCTACATTTACACTTGTACGTACATGCATCAACAGTCTCTAATTATATATGAAAGGAGTTATTCTTCGTGAACTAAGATTCTGTAATCGTGTTGTAGTCTATCAATTTATTTTTGGTTTCTTGGTGTATTTATTAAATTAGATTCAGTAAGATTTATAGCAAATTAGACTGTGCTTTATTTAAGTTGTTCTCTGTACTTGTTATAAGAAGCAAGATATTACAAAAGTGCTGAGTGGCATTTCTCATATACAAAATGAAAGAGAGAGAAGAGAGGCAAAAGAGAGAGTAGTCAGTAGCCTTTTACTCATGAGAAGTAAAGGAAAATGTGATCTTATGTTAAATCAGCAATTAAAAAGGGTTTTTAGTACTTACATTACACATGCAATTCTGTGATTTGGAGGTTTTAGAGTAAAAGTTGTAGCTTAAGATTTGTAAGTGATTGGTTGGGACCATTTAGTACATGTTATAAAGGGAAAGTTTGTCAAAAACTGTAAGTTAAAGAAAAAGAAAAGATGACAATGTTGGTTCATCACAATTTTCTCTCTCCACAAAACAGGACCCCTGGAGGTGCCTTACCAGTTGTTCAGCCTTATGAAGTAATTTAAATATTATATTCATTTCAAATGTACCCCAATTTAATATGCTAAAAAATTACTAGACTGAAAGCATTTCCATACATATTAATTTAATTTGACTATAATGAAAGAATAAAAATAAGTGTTTGCCACAGAAAAAGAAATATAAAAATAGAGCAATAGTAAGCCCAAGAAACATATTGTAAATACAGTCATACTTTGTAATATACAGGCAACAAAACAAGTGCAATATTGTTGCGAGTTAAAACATATTATTAAAAAAAATATTTGTCTATGTTTAAAATGTTTAACATTACTTGTTGTGTGGTATTGAGTCTTAAAAATTTAACATTGATTCATGTTTGACACAATAATTTTGTAGCTTGACATCATAGTGTCTTGAGCTTCAAAATTTTAAACATATTTTAAAAGGCATTATCTAAATCCAGATTAAAGATAGTATAATTACATTCATTACATAAACTTATGAAATTTTACCAATATTATAGTTTAGAACTGTTTATGTTTGCAAATATTGCATCTTAAGTAAGATGTTCAGAGGCAAACACAATATTGCAAACACATAATTAAAGTAATTTTAAACATTTATTAAATTATGTTTTAATTTTTTTCCCTTTCACTATTATAGTATAGTTAGCTATAATTTCTTGACTAATTCTTTTTCTTCTATCACAAGAGAAGCGTTGTCAGTTTTTGATAAACACACCAAACTTGATATAGTTTTCTTTATATTATTAGTATTTATATATCATTATTATATTATTTGTATTAACTTACCTTTTCCTTACAAATCATTTTCCAGAGAAAAAAAATCCAAACCAGATATTCTTTCATTTCAAAACAAGACATTTTTTTTAAAATTGAGTTCCTATTGATGTTTGAACAATTGTACAAATGTATCTTCATTTAAAATCAGGCATTATAGTACTCAATTACTCATTTGATTATTTCATTAACAAAACAACATATGTTTCATTTGTTTCAAAATTTATATGAAATTTGAAAATATTCTAATAAAGTATCAAATCCATTTTATATTTTCACCACAAATATCAAAATAAAACACTATTGTAATCATTCTCTAAATTAATACAAATTTCTAAAATCTAACAAAAATATCACAATATCATCATATTTTTTGTTCTTAGGAATTTAAAAACCATGCAAAAAGTTTTTAATACTGAATTAATACAAAAACTCAGAGTACAATCTTTTTCAAAATCTTTATAATTCTTAGCAAAATCTTTTCGTGTTAACTGATTTTTGTTTCATGTTAGAAGATAAGAAAATTTTTGAAATTACATTTCCTTTTGTTCATATCGCACTGTTCTTTCATGTTGACTGTTTTTTCATTTTTAATCTATTTTCACTGCATTTTGTTATGTATTAAGTTTGTTTCAAAAAATTTATTTGTATGATGGTGTGTTGTAAGTTGTTTTTCTGTTGTGATTTAGTAATCAATTAATGTTTTGTCAAAACTATAAAAATGTTTGAAATAAAAAATAAATATAATTAAATTGAATTTTAATTCCATGGATTTTAAAAATTGTAAAAATTATACATTTTTAAAATCCATGGAATAAAAGTAAATAATGTACTATATTTTAGAATTTTATAAAATTTAGTTAAAGGTAGAAATTTTTTTTTATTTTATTTTATTTATTTTTTTTGTAGAAATTCGCAAATGAATTCATTTGTAGGTGCAAAATATTATGATTAATATACTGTGGTAAAAAGTATTTCTATATCTTTATTTTATTCTCATAGCTGTTGGAGGAAATTGATATCAGTGTTAATGGCTCACAGAAAACTAATAGATTGATAATAATGAATTGATAAAATAATTTCATTAATATTTTGTGAAGTAATTTCTAAAAAAAATTTTCTGTTTATTGATATAGATTATTTTTCTTCTTGTATTTGATTTCTCTTTATAAAATTAACTTAAAAGTCCCAACTTAGTAAAATTCTGCTCGTTAGTTTTCAAGTGACAGGGGTTTCAAAAATGGATCCCATCATGTTAAATGAGTGTCTCAGATGCTTGTCAATAATATATTTTTTACTCAACTATTTTCAAAACCTTTTGTACCAAAATATGTACATATTTTTTCAATTCTAAAAATAAATTTTAAAAATTGAAAAAGTAATAGAGTAATTATAAATATAAATTAATTACAGTTTTGGCAAAAAATGGGGATTGTAATGTACCAAAATTTTTAGGTGCTTTAATTCTTTATGTCATGAAATCCTTAAATTCAATTTTATATAATTCCCTTACATAATTAGAGTGGCCATGGATTTTGTTGAGTCATGGGTTCAAGACTTGATGCCTTTAAAGGCCTGCTGTGTAGCCAGGATTCAAAGTCCTCTCATTGAATAGTGTTGAAGTAAGGAGAAGGAGATGCCAGATCAGGTGTCGCCCTTGTTACTTGATCAAGGTTCAAAATTACAGGGTTTGTCACCAATAACCCTCGTGTTGCTTCTAATGCAATGTTATTAAAACCAATCAATCATTCCATAATTAGAAAATTTTTGAAGTCAAATCTATAATTGAAAAAAGGCTGATGATAAAAAAATCTTAATTATATCAATCCACTTAACTTGCTATGGTACAAAAGAGAAAACAATTATTCTGTGCAAAGTAATCTAGTGTATGGTTCTCTAACAGTTTTTTGAATATTTTGAGAATTTATGATTGTATCTGAAATTTGAAATGTAGTCTACTTAGACCATTAAAAAAAAAAAAAAAAAAAAAACTAAAAGCATCAAAAAATAATTCCCTTTAAGCCATTAACATCGTTACGAATCTTTTCCAGCTGCAATGGGTGTTGTCCTTGTCTTTTGATTGATGTTAAAAATTACAAGGCCTGCTGTTTTTAGCCTTCATGTTACATATAAGTGTGACATTTATAAACAATCAATCAATGAGGATCATGAAATTTATTAAGGGTGTCCCAATTTCTGTTTTATGGCTGTGCTTGAATTACGTTACGATGATTTTATTTGTTCTTATATTTTATTATTGTTTGTTTAATATATGTTTTGTATATTTAATCGCCAATTCCTATTTTAGAATTAAATTTTTATTGCTACTAAATATTTTTCTAAGAATTTAATCTTTGATTAGGGTCCAAAAAATGAACGTTCCACTAAAATGGATGAATCTAGACCTGCTGTTCAGATGGATTCTGAGGGTTTCAAAATACCACCAGTTCCTGATAAATTGCATCACTCACCTAACAGTAAACAAGAGAATCAAAGTGATTCAGAATCAGAAAAAAGAAAGAGACCAGCGCTGGATGAACAAACAAGCCATGAATCTAAGAAAAGAAAATGTACTTATAATTCTAAGTTTTATTGAAAGTTATTTTGTATAAATTTTGTTTCTTTAAATTACTGAATAGTTAAGAATAAGTTTTGAAAATGTTTATTTGTTCCAGAAAGGTATTTCAGATTTCACAGCACAAATCAGTATTGCTTTAAATACAAATCCTAAATTATATTTATTCGATTTTTAACTAATTGTGTGTTTTTGAATGTTTTCAATATATGAATATGATTCTGTTACTTCTTAAAAAAAATTTTTTTTTTGTTGGTAAAAAAGTGTCTGACATTTCAGACATATTAATATGTGTTAATTTACTTCTGATAAATTTATTATAGTTACTATAACGTATCTCTAAATTTTAAATGTAGAGGCATTCTTTTGAAAAATTTTACTTAAATAAACATATAACTGATAACAAAATTCATAAAGACTCTTGCAAATACAATATTTTAGATCAGCATTTTTCAAATTGTGAGGTGCTAGCCAATCACCTCACTTCTTGAAGGTATATGTATTATCTTTCTACAATTTCTGAAAATGTGATGCAAGTTTAAAAATTGTCTTCAAGCTGTATATGGTTGCAACATGGGGAGGAAAAAAAAACAAGTGAATTGATGCACATGTTTTTTTTTTTGCATAACAAATTAAATCTTTGTACAGTATGTAACGTTGCTGGATGTAAAACTAGTATTATAATTTTGTAATTGTGCTATATAGAAAATGTAATTTATTGAACAAAAGATAATGATAGATTGTGACTAATGTTTCATTAAAATTCATGCTCCTAAATGATGAATTTTTACGACTCCAACATTTTGCTCTGCGACCCCATTTATGGTCACTACTCACAGTTTAAGAAATGCTGCTTCAGGTTATACATATTTCAAAATTTCTTATTTTTTAATTGCAGTTTAGAATTAAAGACATGCTGAAGTAGAATTTTGTAATATCATACAACATAGTGTCTAAATGATCATATTCATATTTAATTTTTTTGAAAAAAAATATTCAGTGCTTTTCCATTTTGCTGGCGCAGGCAATAAAGTCGCCGGAAATGATACAACTGACACCATACAGCATCAGTTGCATTCAATGTAATTCAATGGTGCATAAATATTTTTATTGTGTGTTGTCGCCAAGAAAATCTACTTGGTGAGATTTGCCCTGGCGAAATGGAAAAGTACCTACTATTCATATGTGTAATGCTGTATTTCAAATAGTTTTACAATAAACCAAATTTTTTTTTTTAAACATGTATTTTTCGAAGTTTGAAAGTTTAAAATGCATTTAATAATCAAATCGTTCCTTTTTTTTTGCACATTTCATTTGCATAAGTACTGATTATATTTAACTTGTGTAAATCTTGTTTAAGTTGATGCATCAGAATCTCATGGAGTCTCTATCAAGCATGATTCTTCTAAAGATGATAGAACTGTGTTTCTTAGTAATCTGTCATATAAAACAGATGAAAATAAAATTAGAGACTTTTTTTCACAGGTTTGTATTTTAATTTAAATACTTTAATTATCATACTGTACGAACATTACCTGGATAGTGAATTTATAAAATTTTTGGTGCGAGTAGAGAATAATTTTAAAATCTTTTCAAATTAAGTATATTTAGTTTTTGCAAAAAGATATATATAATTTTTAAACCATATTAAGATTAAATCTGTTTCATCAACAAATTCTCTGGTAAAGTTATTAATGGTTAGCAGTAATTTAGGTAATATTCTGTTTTTTAAGTTTGTCAAAAATTCTAAAGGTTTTTGTAAAATATGATTTTGTGTTGTATATTGATTGGGCTTTTCATTTAGTTATCTTAGAAATCTGTGTGATTTTTTTTATGATCAGTTTTTTTTTTATCCTTGTTATTTTCTTGTCTTGGATATAGTTTCAAAGCCTTACATTAGGTACTTGGAAATATGTTTTAAGACTTCTATGCATGCACTACATACATATTTAAGATTAATATATATGGCATGAATTAAATGTTAACTGTTATTAATAGTGAAATAAAGTACTTATGATTTATAAGATTAATTTTATTTCCAGTATTGTCCTTTTTCCTTCCATTCACTTTTTATACTTGTTTCCTCCTTGTTAAGTGAAAATTATGCTTTTCACTAAAAAAAAACTAATTTATTTATCTTGCATCATGTATGTAAAATTATCACCTTTTTATTAAAGAAATGAGAAAATTTTTCAGTGAGTAACATTGCTAAATAAAATTTTTAATTATTTTATTGGCAGATACTGATGCTATTTGAATAGAAAAATACTATTTCATGATGTCTAACTGATTTGTCCTGCTTAAAAATTTCAAATGAATACACAATTTTTAAGGACATTAAGTAATTTAAAACTGTAGCAATTTTTATATAATTTATTTCCAGTTGGTATTCATCAGATATTTGCACGTATTAGAAATTTCAAATGAATTTTCATTTCCTGATTATATTCAAAATATTATGATGACATGATACATGTGTGATAAATAATATTTTTTATAGATTGGAGATCTTGAAGAAGTTAGACTTGTTAAAGATTACAAAGGTAGATCCAAAGGATTTTGTTATGTTGTATACAAATCACAGGTGAGTGAAATACTTTCCCCGAATTATATTGGTTATTTGCTTCAATAAATAATAAATTAGGAAAAGTACTGTTTATTTGGTCTTCAAAATGATCCAATGATACAGATTTTCAACAAATGTAATTTTAAGAATTGATATAATTTATTGTTTATAATTATTTCATTTTCTCTTTTTTATATACTAACATCATTTTATCTTGAATTTTAAAATTTTCTGTCATTTTATCTGAATTGGTTTTTTGAATACTTTTGTTTTGATATACAATATATTTGCTTCATTGGTGTATATGATTCAATTTATTTGATTGAATCTTGAATGTGTTATTCTTGTTTCTAATCTGATAAAGATCATGATGAAACAAATATTTTCATATTTAGTAATTTTTGAAGAACAGAATAATAAGTACAGTTAAATAAATGGATTGTATTCAAATAAAGATTATATGAAATTTAGCTTATGCATATAATGATGATTTTAAGTTAATTTATTTTCTTGTAGTTCCAAGTACTCATAAATTGGTAAAATATTATTATCAGAGAAGATTTAAAAATTAATGTGGAGAGACACTTTACAGAAAATTACTTGCCAGGAATGAATTATTATTTAAAATTTATTTTCAATTTAACCATTACATAAATAATAATTTTATTTAAATTTGCAGTTTCTATTTAACCATTATATAAATAATAATTTTATTTAAATTTGCAGTTTCTATTTAAAAAAATAAGTTATGAATATTTTTAAAGAACTAACTAAAAAAATTAACAGTGTGAAATAATTTTTAAAAAAATTTCTAATTCTGTTTATTTTCAAATTTTAAAAATATCTGAAAAATTCCACATCATGCACACACACACACACTTATACACATATACATAGTTGTTATGACTTGATTGCATTGTATTTAAAACTGTGAGAAAAAAATATTTTTATGGTTTAAATACAATGCAGGCGTTATCCTTGTCACATGTTTTGTTACTTATTTTTCATATTCATATTTTTATAATTTCAGGAGCATGCAAAATTAGCTCTTCAAAAAGACAGAGAACCATTAGATGGCAGACCAGTTTTAGTTTCTCCATGTGAGGATAAAAAGAGTAATCCTTCAGTTCAATCTAAATTCAAGGTGAGCTAAGCATTTTACGAATTGAAAGGATAGTCATTTTAGATAACATTTTAAAGTAATGTATATGACCTTTTTCAAACTTGATACACTTTTAGTGTATTTAAATTATTTAATTTAGTTAATAAGTAAATTTAATGAGAAATTCAAGTGATAATGTATTCACTTAAACATACAATAATGCTGTACATTGATTTCTATGAAACATTTATGATTGAAATTTTTGAAAATTGGCTTTAGTTTTTTCAACAAATGATATCTTTAAAAAATATGATTAATTTGTAGCCATGTAATGGGTTGATGTACGTTAAATCTGTTGAAGCTCTAAATCCTCCCATAGGTGTAGTTTGGAAGTTTGGAGAGGGAGGTGCTAGCTCAGGGGTCATCCTCGTCACTTGATCGATATTCAAAATTACGAAGTCTGTTGCCAATAGCCCTTGTGTTGCTTCTCAGTGTGATTTTAATAAACAATCACTCACTAACTGATTAATTTGTTGTCCATTTTGTTTATTTTTCATGTTTGCTTGTTAATACATATAATATAAACCTCATATAATTCTTATATACTTATAATAATATTTATATTGATATTTTTTTATTAGTTTGCTACAAACTTGGAGAGGAATAAGCTTTTTATTAAAGGCTTACCCTTTTCTACTACCAAAGAAGATTTAGAATTAATGTTTAAAGAGGTAAGTGTTCTATTGAAGTGTGTCTATAATTTTAATTTGATATATGGATAAAATTTTAAGAGTAATACATTTTTAAAAATTCATATTTTGAATGATTTGGTTAGCATTTAGGTGCGATTTTGTTACTGTTTCAAATTATTGTATTTCAGATATTTGAATACGTTAATTGATTCTATTTTTCATTTTTTAGTATGGGTCTTTGAAAGATGTTCGTTTGGTTACTTATCGCAATGGCCATTCAAAAGGAATAGCTTATGTTGAATATCAAGTTGAAGTAAGTGAAAAACCTGCATTTATTAAAAATTATGATTTGATTATTTGTAAAGTCTTTAATTAAAATACAGCTTTTAACAAGGGTGAGATATATATATGTAGATGTTTTTTGAGTAATTTTTATCATTGTCTTGATTCCACTACATAGTTCTAATACAGCATTCATTTATTGAAATTAAAAAAAAAAAAATCTCCTTTCAAAAGTAACAAATATTAATGGAATAAAAAGTAGTGTTTATTTAACTTTTATTTTCCTTTTTTTTGTTACTTCCATTAAATAATAATTTGGTTTTTTTTAAGATAATACAGTGTGTCATGATCATTATAAAATTACTGATGGAAATTTTATTATCAACCAAATAATAGTTGCTAGGAAATTATTTTCGATTATGCTATTAATTAGTTTAAAAACTTAATAATCTTTTGGAACAAGTTTTCTGAATGATTACTTATAAAATAGAAAGGTATAAAGAATTAATGTGGTCTTCCTAAAAATCATCTGCAATTTTTAGAGAACTATGATACCTTAAATATATAATTTTAATTACACACATTGCACACATGCAAACATTTATTTTATATTCTGTTAAAAATCAGCATTCTTATTTATGTAATTATTATTATTATTTATGTATATTACTCTCTTTTCTCATTCATAATAAAATGCCATGTCAGCCGAGTGGTCATGGTCGCGAGCTCTTGATTGATGCTTTCGTCGAGTTGTGGGTTTGAGTCCTGATGCAGCTAAAGACCTACTGTGTAGTGAGGCTAATGCATGTTAAATATGTTAAGAAATCAAGTCATTCATGTTAATGTGGTGTGAAAGTTTAGAGAGGGGTGCCAGCTCATGTGCTCTCATCGCTTGACCGGAGGTTCAAAATTATGAGATCTGTCACCTATAGCCCTTGTATTACTTTTAAGTATGATGTTAACAATCAATCAATCAAATTCTCATAATTAAGTTGCACTCATAATAATGTTTTTGTAAATTTCTTAACTTGTAAATTTCTTAATTTATAAATTAATTTGTAAATTAATTAATTAGTAAATTCCTTAAAGTTTTTATAAATTCCTTTTGCATTTTATATTAATTTTATTTATTAAACACAGATTTTGCTTTTGATATACTCATGCAATTTCTCAAGATGGATAATTTTTAAGCTGCTGTCAATTATTAAATGTATAAACAATTTTTATTTTAACTTTAATAAGGGTAGGGTGTGTAAAATTGAAGACATATATATTTAACAATAGGCCAACTGTGCTTATCAGTTCAGCAAATTAAAAATTTTTCTTTTTAATTAAAAAGTCAAATTTATTAATGATTATGTTCTAGGTTTTAAAGATCGACACTTTTGTTCTATTAGATGAATTGTTTTTACCTGTTAATGTTCATTTTAAAAGAACTACTTTGGTGCTCCAGTTCTTTAGATTCCTTGAATGAATCCTAAAAGGAATAGAGATATCTGAATACTTTGATTATTTAACACATTTGAAGAGAAATCAAATCTGTTAAAAAATTATATTTTGTGTTGAATTGGTACTAAGAGCTGCATTTTCTTATTTTATCAGCAAACTGGAAAAATATAGCTTTAGGAACATCTCATTAAAAATAATTTTTTTGTAGTGATGCATTCAAAATAAATTAGCTGAAGTAATAGATTATAGGAATTTATACATAGCTATGTTTTCATTCATACATTTGAGTATAAATGTAACAATTGATGCTTCACATATTATACTCATTCTAAAAATCAGTTTAAAACATGCAAATTAAAGTAATTTTTTTACTTAATTTTCACTAAATACCTGTTGGTCATTTAAGTTACAATTTTTGAACAAAAACTGCCTCACGTTTTCACTGAATAATCTGGATCTTTTTGCATTAAAAATTTCTCCTGATATTGAAAAATTCCTTTCTTAAGGAACTGAAGTTACTGAAATAGAAGTATGTTCCTGAAAATTTTTAAATATGTTTAGGCATATACATGTATATATTTTCCACCTTTTCAAAGGATCTTCACTTCTTGTGAGTATTTCTAGATTTAAATAATTTTCTATTTTGACTATGGCTTTAGAATCATTTAAGACCTGTGTGGTGACCGGGAATGACAGAATAGTCTCACTGTAGCTCATGCATGTTGTAAAAGGCGACTAAAATGGGCACCCAGCGTCTGGGGGTATAGCCGGGCACCCTGCACCTGGGGATTATATCAGGGGACCTCAGGGACTTGCCTTCTTCAGGTAAGTATGGGCATCATGACCCTGAGGCACCTTAGTGATCTTTTTCTTTCCCATGGGGTTTACTGTCTGTGGTAAACACGGATGACACACTCCCGGGATACCCTAGCGATCCTTCTCTATTTTCGACCCTCCTTCTTGTCAACCATTTTTTCCTTTTTTTCAACTTCACATCTAGACCACAATTTAATCTTGTTTGGCGCAGCATAGCCATATCTGGCTCTTGCGCCAATAAACTTTATATTCACTCACTCACTTAGAATCATTTAAATTCATTAGTTTGAATGTAGAAACTTTGCTATTAAAATGATCTTAAATAGATTATTATTATTTTTTTTTGTGATTGTTAGAAAATGAAGAAATTAAAGTAAAATGTGAATAATTTTTTTGGTATTTTTTTTTTTTTGATCAGATACTATTTTTTATCAGATTTTAAAAAATTATTTGCCTGAATGTTTTAGTTATTATATGTTGAAGCAGAGGATTAATGTATATTGAGACTGAGTATTTTACCTTCAGGTTGCTAATAGATTCACCACTGTTGCTGTAATTTTTATCATTAATCTCAAAACCTACATTAAGATTTTTAATATTCATTACTAGTCAGTAGTTGGCTTAGGATTTTTAGTTGCAGGTTTAATATAAAAGAACTTTCATTTTTGGAACATAGAATCAGTCCAAACAATGAAAACAAGCTAGACTGAAAACACATAGTCAAAAGGCTATTTAAAAAATCTGAAAGCAAGTCCATTTTGTTAAAAATGTGCTTCAAGGTCATTTTCTTTCTTCCCTGTTCTCTC
Source organism: Nephila pilipes (assembly GCA_019974015.1). NCBI lineage: Eukaryota > Metazoa > Arthropoda > Arachnida > Araneae > Nephilidae > Nephila > Nephila pilipes. The sequence continues at coordinate 273,100 of BMAW01009525.1, read as the reverse complement.
TTAAACATGTAATAAAAAAAAAACGTGTTCATCATTTCTGTTGAGGTTGGATCTTTTTTAAGTGTATCTCTAGCCCATTGCATTTAAGTGTATCTTTAATCCTCATGAATTTATTCAGGCAAATAAAAAAGTTTTGCCCAAAATATTTGAAAGAAGTGTTTTTCTGTGACAGCATTTATTTTCATAAACTGGTTTCCCAATTTTTTCAGTAATTTTAATATGTTCACTAATTATTCAGTTAATCTTTATTGTCAATGATTTTGAATAAAATGCATGGAAAAAAGAGCTGAATTTAGTTATCAATTCAAAGATGTAACAAGTATTTAAACAATTAAAAATCATTATCAAGATGCTGAATTACTTTAAATTTTCAATATCAGTCTTACGAAATTATATATATTTTAACTATCATAAGTAATTTTTGTGATGAACTCAGCAAAGAATATAATCAGAACAGCAAAGAACAGGTTTCTAGCAAAGCATTGAGTAGGGTGTCCTGTTGTTTTCAATGAGCAGTTTTAAAAGAATAGGTTGCACTTTTCATCCACATCCTTACCTTTGTGCTTCTGTTTTTAATTTTAGACTTAAAAGACTGGTCACTATCCTGCGAAACTTAGCAGGATTGATGTTGGATGCTAAACATCATATCTATGTGATATATTTTTGTTTTAAAATAGAAAATTAAGATAATTTACAATAAATGTGCTAAATTAGTATGATATGTTAAGGTATGTTTTTTATAACTTAATATAAGTCGATGAAATTTTGTCAATTTTTTTTGTTGGAATTCTTGATTAAAAAATCATATAAAATCTGCAAAAAATTATATAACATTTCTAAAATCTGCTTAAAAGGAATTCAGTGCATCAGCAGTGTAATTTAATTAATTAATAGTGTTTACTAACTATAAAGATGCAGAATTTCTGTAGTAAGTAAACATAAATATTTTTTTTTTTCTTTATTAGTCTGCAGCTGCTAATGCAGTAGTAAACATGGATGGTACCAAAATACAGGACAATGTAATTTCAGTTGCTATAAGCAATCCACCTCCAAGAAAACCTAAAAAAGAATTTTCCAGTTTATCTATTGCTGATTCTCTTGGAGGGGGAGGAGGTGTTCCAAAAGGACCGTAAGTTCTTTATGTTTTAAGATTAACTTTTAGTTTAGATTCTAGGTAAAAATATGGATTTTAATGATCATAAAATATTTGGATTAGTCCTAAGCTTCTAATTCTTCAAAGGAAAAAAAATAATTGAGAGGAACTGCAAAATATCGATTCTGTTATTTTAAATGAATGATAACAATAAAAAAAAACTGTTGAAAAAGAAACCTAGAATTTAGTGAACTATTCACAATTTGTATGTATTAATATTTAACTTAAGATTATTGGATCAAAATTGCGTTTTTGGTGTTCCAGACATTATCACCTACTTTTGATGGTAAATCTACTAATAATTCTATAAGCTCTACACACCTTTGTTACAATTAAAATAACATAAGTAGTATTAAAGAAAGCTTTGTTTGCAATTGATAAACATTGATATGTATTGAATTGCATTATACATAAAAATTGATTTGGTGCAATTGATAAACTGTATCCCTGAAGAAGTAAAGTAGAAGATGCAATTTATTATTAAAGTTATCTTTATTTTAATACTGAATCATGTGGTTGGTGGTTATAATGAAAGGGTTTTAGAGTACTTGGATATTCTGAGGATCTCTAGTTTTTTTTTTTATTTAGGTAAATTTGTTTTTCACAAATTTTTCAATATCATATGAATCTGTCTATCTCTGTTTCTGCCATGTGAATTTGTCTTTCTGTTAAATAAGAGTAAAAGAAAAGAGGAGTAAACAATTCTTAAAAAAAATATTGCCCATTAAAGAAAAATGTGAGTTTCAAGGAAAAAAAATACTTTTAAAAATAATTTTTAAAATTAAGTGCAGAACTTAATTTTTCTTCAGGTTAAGAATATCAATGTGTGTATTTGTGTTACTAACCAGTGTGACTACTGCTATAAAAATAGAAAGATCTAAATAGAAAAAAAAGCTAATTAGAAGTCTAAAACTCTTTATTTTCTTTTATTCTAAATTTGGTACATTTAGTTTGAATTTTTAATTTTTTATTTCTTCTAATTATATAGAGAAGTTATTGTGAAAAATGTTTGTGAAATTGTTGTAAATTGTAGTGTTTTATTTACCTTTTGTAAGTTGTTCATTTATTGCTTAACTTTGGAGTTGAAATACAATTTCATGAAGGGATTATAAGTATTTTGAATTATTTTTAATAAGTTTTTATTGAAGATTGAGTTTCCATTATGACAATTTTTCAGGCGTGGCCGAGGTCGTACTCAGCTGTCTATGGTACCTCGTTCTGTAGCAAGAGCACCTGCAAGTAAAGCATCAAGTGCTTCCAATGGTACTGTTCAAAATAATCAATCTTCTGAACCAATGGATTCTTCAGATGAAAGAAAACCGCTGAGCAACAGTGACTTTGCAAAGATGTTACTAAAATGAATTGCGGGATTTGAAATTCAAATTCATAAACTTTTGTGATGTTATGCATTTTTTGGATTAAAAAAGACTATTAAGTTTTAAAAAGGTTTTTTGTATAATCATGCAGAGAAGGTATTCAATGATCCTATATACATAAGAAAATTTCTAGTAGTAACTTGAAAATGGTGCATTTTGGATTGATATGGAATGAATGGTATTCATAAATATGTTTTTAATCCATTTTTATTCATCAGATCCTATCCTCTGAAATAGAATAAAAGGCACACAATTTGTCATTAAATTGCTGCTTCAAACAGAAACTTTAGCAATGTTTTTGTAGTATATTTTTCTGTTAACTAAAATTTTTTTAATAGCATAATTATGTTTATGGAAATTAGTCTAATATTATATTAAAATATTAATTTGTTAAATTTTCTGGGAAGAATTAATTACAAAGTTTCTTATTACTTTTAAGTTTTTTATAGGCAGGCAGAGTAATTAATATTTTCAATGTTATTATTAATTCAGCTAGTAATTTATTTTTATCTAAAAATTGTTATGTTTGGTAAAATTTAATACATTAATTGCATTAAAGGTTTGTTATAGAATTGAGACAAAAAAAAGCTTTACATAAAAATGTCTTTTATTATTATTATTATTATTGTTAATTTATCAAAAATAATTTTTAGAAATTAATAATATTTAAAATTTATTAATAGTAAAATATTAAAATTTAAAATATGGAATTAATATATGGAAAAAGTTAATGTGGAAATTTTCATTTTTCTGGTGTAATAATGTTTTATTAATTAGATATAGTTTAAATATTCACATTTTGTTTATTTCAGTACTTTTTTGATGCATTAAAAATGATTACTGTTAAATTTTATAAAATTTAATGTGCTGGCAAGAGGAAGGGAGGGGGATGCTTTTTTTTGTTATTGATCTTGTAGATTTTTTTTTTTCTGGTATTTTATTTTTCAGTCATGAATATTATATTGATTCTATAAAATTCAATGAACCAAAAATTCTGCTTTTAATGGTTTTGCAATTTAATGATAAGTTTAATTTCTATTCTTTTTACTTTTCCTCTTTTGCATTTTATGGTTCCTAAACTATTGAAATATTCATTTCTTTCTTTTTTTTTTTTTTTGAATTTGAATACAATTTAATAAAATGTTCAGAAAATATGTTTGTATGATTTAGGTTGTTTATTTATAAAAATGTGATTTTAAATATGTATTTTCACATTTAAAAATTAAAATTTTTTGCAATATACAAATTTAAAATACATTTGTATTTGAAAAAAATTCTACTAAATTACTGATTACTTTTCCATCAACTCAAAATGTATCCTTAACTATCGCATCAGCCAAGATGTGTTGTTTCTTTATTTTAAAGCAATTGAATATTGTTTTTTAGTGTATAGGAAATAAATCATATAACTCATTTACATTGTTCACTGAAGAATTTCTTTCAATTAAGACCCATCCCTTGTAAATAATTTATGCATTTCATATTTCATTTGTTTTTTAATCATTGAAAACTTATTACTGTTTGATTTGCTCTATTAATTTTTTGCAAGTATTAAAAGTAAATATTTGTGACATTGTTTTGTATGTTTTTCTTATTTAATATATTCATTCATCGGATGCGTATACTTCACGTATATGATGTGCAGTGTTTGTTGATGATATATAATTGTCATTTCTAATGTGTAAATGTTATTCAGAAACACTTGTAACAAAGTGTGGAAAGTTTTGTGAGTATATATTAAAAACAATATTTCAATTGTTAATTGTGTGAAATTATTTTAATCCTTATTTAAACATCTATAAAATAATTTGTCTTACAAATGTTTGCATGTTTTTTACATGCTGTTTTACTGATTTTGAAGCAGTATAGAATATTAAAACATATAAAATATAAAATAATGAATCAGGAGAGAAGAAAAAATGTCTGGAAATATGAATTGTTTCTTTTAAAATCTGGAAATTTTTGAGAAATGAAGGTGAAAATATACTTAACGTTGTAACAGGCTTTAGACTGTTATATATTTAGTGGGTTATTCCAGAATTATAAGCCTAACTATACTCATCAACAAAATATATAACTAAAAATGGTTATAACATCAAAAAATAAATTTTTTTTAAGAAAATTTAAATTCAAAGAAAAAAGAAAACCACAAAAAAAAAAAAAAAAAAAAAAAAAA
>BMAW01009525.1:245842-268295 GCA_019974015.1 Nephila pilipes | reverse complement strand
AAAAAAAAAAAAAACCAAAAAAAAAAAAAAAAAAAAAAAAAAAATTTCAAAAACCCATTGCTAAAACGAAAAACTAAATAACTTAATAGAAAAATCAAGATTTGCCAGATATAATACACCATGTGAATTAATATTACAAACAGTAAAACAAAGAAATGCAATTTTAAAAATTTGAAAAATACAAAAGATTCAAATTTAGAAAAAATAATTAATAATTTCTTCTGAAATTAATCTTTTGTTTTTTTGTAAATTTTTTTTTATATATATTTGTATTTCTTTGTATTACTGTTTGTAAAATTAATACATGTGGTCCTGATTTTTCTATTAAGTTTTTTAGCTTTTGGTTTTTGCTATTAATTTTTTTTTTGTTTCTAGTGTTTTTCTTTTTAATTGTTTGCTTTGGATTTAAATTTTAAAATTTTTTCAATTTTTATTTTTTGGTGTAGTAATTTTTTCGTAATATATTTTGCTCATGGGGGGATACTTGGGGCTATAATTATAGAATAGCACAGCTCAACAATCTGAACCCTGTTGCAATATTAAATATATTCTCTTTTTTGTAATTATCAAAAATTTCTAGTTTTTTTAAAAAAAATTTCTCAAATTTCTTGATATTTTCTTTTTCTATTTTTCTGATATATAATTTTATATTATCATGCAATATAATGGCAGCATTGGTGCCTATATTGTGTGCTCATTTGAGATTATGACTTGACTGATATATTTCTAGTATTAAATTTAAAGAAAAATGTATAGTTTCTTGACTTGCATTGTATATGATGTGGGGAATTTAGTTTAAGAAGTTAATTTTAAAAGATAAGAACAATCTTAGAATGACTGTTTATTCATGAGAACACATATATGATGAGAGCACTTTTATTTTTATTCAAAATTCTTGTTGCTTCATTTAATGTTTAGGAATCAAGTGAATTTTTATAATTTTATTAGGTTCATTATTGAAACTATTATCCATTTTTGCTTCATTATATGTGAACATTGTGTGGTTTCAAAAATATCTAATCTTGCTGTAACCAAATTACAAATTGAACTTCTGAAATATTAAAAAATTCAGTGGTTCTATTTGTCAACTAAATTAAAACCATTCAAATATACTAAATCCATAAAACTTTCTGAAACTGAATTTATCTTTTCTTTTATTGAATTTTATATTTTTATTGAATATAATTTTAAGAAGTAACTACAATATAACTTTTTTTTTCATTCATAAATGATTAGTCAACTTCTCTTTATATAATTTAGGGTACTGATTTTTGATAAGTAGTCAGAATAAACTTTCTTAGAAAGCTTAATCTTTTTAAAATTTAATCAGATAAAAATACAATTTTTAAAAATTTTTTTAATAAGAAATCTGATATGTAACTAAACCTTTGAAAGTGATTCTTAAATGTAGCATTAAAAATTTGTGTGTTATGTTTCTTGCTAAAATAAATCTGTTGAGTAAATTATTTTCAATTGGAATAAGTTTTGAAGCACAAAATAATAATAAAAATGTGTTTTAAGTTTGTTGTATGAAGAGGTAAATGAAATTAATTTGAAATGTCATGGAATATTTCGTGAATCCAAACATATTCTGTTTAAAGTGACTTAGTTTTAATATTATATAAAAAAAATGAGAAGTTATAAGTTTTATGAAATTAATTTAGAATGCAGCAAAAAAAAATTATAGGATTGGTGCATTTTTTTAAAGTGATAAGACATTTTTTCCCCCTGAATTCAAGCAGTTTCATACTCTCAATGTTTTCGATTGGATTCCTAGCAAGTAATTTTCATTTGAAAGTTGTCATTTCTGGTGTAAAATGTGGCATTTTCTCATTGACGGTATATAATGGAATGTCATCACAATGCATTTGTAAAGGAATATGTATATTGTGTATTGTATACATGAGATATATATAATAAATAACATTGCATTCAAGCTAGATGTAATATGTCTACTCATGTAGACATACTCGCACATTAATACTGCAAAAGTTAGGTTCCAAAAATGTTCATTATAGAAATTGTGTTATATCACACACACGCATTACAGAATCCAGAATTTTGTTCTTTATTATACAGCTCAGGATGTTAAAATGTTCAAATATGTGTTTTTTAAAAATTTAGTATTTGTGATATCTTCAAATATATTTATTCAGATAAAAATTAATATTTAAGAATATTTGATAAATAAAACTTGAAGGAATTTCTGACTTAATGATTCAGTTTTATATTAAAAATTAATTCATTACTGAGAAAAAGATTACTTAATAAAATATTGAATCTTCAATTTAATTACTTTTTAAAAATCTATTTTCCTTTCTGAATAGTAAACATTTTCTCTGAATGTAATTGCATAGTAATTAATTTTCTTTTATTGTAAATATGAAATATATAACTCTGATGCATTATTGATTTAGAATATCATTTACAAAGTGCAATTCATAATAAAACAAACTTTATCATATATTTATAAAGATAAATAAAAGGAGAATCACTTCTTTTTAAATATTGAATAAGTATTTATTCAAAGACATTGTTATATATTCAAATCTTTGTAAAACCATGTAAATGAAAGCATTTATGAATCACCTTGAAATATATAGTTTGCAACTGATGAACAAATTCTTTTCATCTTATTACGAAAATGAATGGATAATTTATATCTATGCATTCTAATATCGGCAAATGTCTATGAAAAAGAGAAAAACCGAGAAATTGCTTTTTTTTTGCAATCTGTCTGATATTTGACTAATCTTTTCAAAATGATGGCTTAATAATTTTTTTTATCACGGGCCCTTTTTAGTATTTGTGATAGCGTATCGTTCTCCACAAAACCAAAGAACTATTTATATCCAATCATAAATATAGAAGTTTGCTTCATTTATTTAGGATTTTTTAAAAGTCTGTAATATATAATTCTATAGAATTGCTGAGTTTTTTTTTTTTAAATGCTGAATAACATTTGATGTTATATATAAATGCATTTTTCAATGACTTATTTGATCCTACTATTTTACTTTGATGAAATCTTGCTGAACATTTTAGAACTTTTGGATCAGGTTTTTTTTTTTTTTTTTTTTTTAAGTAATGCATGCTATTTTATGCCTCTTCCATATTGTTATTTTGAAAATATTTAACTTTTTATTATAAAATTCTTAAATTTGAATAAAATTTTATCAGATAAATGTTTAAAAAAATTGATATGTACAAAATTTATTTTAAAAATAAGGTTAATTGTTTTTTTTTTATGAAATGTATTATATGATTATTCTTCTTAAAAAATTTGTTTCACATTAAACTGTGTAATGAACTGAGAATACATAACATAATTTGGTACTTAGTATACCTTAAGATGCGTGCATTTTTTTGTTTTTGAATTCATATTTTTGTTCGGTTATTTAAATACATTGAAGTTCTTTGTTCGTTCATTGAAAGCTCAGACATGGATTCGGTTTTTAACGCAAATAAACTTACATTGCAGCATTTGCGTCAATTCTCTCATAGCTCTAGGAAGAGTATTTGAACAAGCATTAATCATATCAATAGTAAATAAATTAGGGATAACTAAGAGTTCTCTTCTAAAAGTTATTCTAAGCATTTTGGAGAAAGGGTTTTTTATCAAAATAGAATGAATTGGACTTATTTGACTCTTTAGAAAGTTTCATGTTGTACAGCGATACTTACATTAAAAAAAAAATTTAGCTCTGTTGTGTGATTCATAAAACTATTATTTCTTCCGCTTGTACTTTTCAATTTTGTATTTTTAGCTATTGTTTAACGTCAAGAGTCCTATTTTCAAAGTACGTTCTGTTTGCGGAATGAAGTGCAAATATTGTTTGGCCAAGGGGGAAAAAGATGGGTCCTGCGATTTAAAGATTGCAAAAAACAAAAAAATTGGTTCTGAAAATATGCTGTTTATTTCTTTCCTGTTATAAAGATTTTTTAGTTTTTCAGCTCCTTACAATTTTACTACCTACTTTTATCTGGTTCATTTTTTTTGGCCGCATGCCCAAGACCCATCTTTTTTCTTTTCTTTTGATTTGGTCAAACTTTAGCATCCAGATGAGTACCCATAAAAATAAGAAGTATATCTAGGAACCTGTTAACAATGGTACCGTTTATCTTATCAGAATATTATTGTAATATATATTAGTATTGATTTTGGACAGATATTCAAGTGATAATGATGAGGCGCATAATTTACAAGCTTGTCAAAGTAGAGGTAATAATTACAGTGGCAGGAAAATAGAACTACAAAGAAGGATAAAGTACCTATGTACTCGATTTAATTCTGCTATATGAATAACGCTTGTAAATTGCAAAAATGAGGTGCAAAATTTATCACAATGTCCTATCTAAAATGCAATAATGTTTTGTGTGATAATTGCATAATTTTATCTTCCTAAAATTATCTGCAGAAATTTGGGGGAAGAAAAGTCTAAGAAAATTTAGAACTCTTGGGAAAGAAAAAAAGGGCCAAGATGCAGTATACACCTTGATGCCAAGTTCATTTTTTATTTCGTCAACTTAGTATGTGCGGCATTTAAGCCTAACATGCAAAATTGATTGCTCGAAATTTGGAGTGATGAGCCTCATCACAAAAAAATAGCACCAATGCAGGCGTATACTGCACCAGCCCTGAAAAAAGTTCCCAAGATCTATGTAATGAATACAGGAAAATTAGATATTATTAATTCTGTGATTTCAATACGATTATATATTTTTTTTGGAAAAGAGGGGTGAGGAAGGAGACTATGTATAAACAATGTTTTGATAATTAGCTATTTTTTTACGTTGTATTATGAATTTTTACCACCATGTATAAAAAGCATCTGCGAATAATTTCCTAGACATACTTCATTTTAAATTTTGGTTAACTCATCATATTGCCCAGTGTTATTACCTGCGTATCAGGAAAAATTATTCTGTAAATACAACCAGCCTCAAATTTTCCACCCATTTGACTGAAACTGAAAAAAGTAAAAGACGATTATAGTTCTTACGGGGTTTATCCCTGATCGTCAACAACATTCTATCAGGTGACGAAGATATGATCATAAAATAAATGGAATCAACTGAGTGACTGAATGGTTCTCTATCGGTGTCACCATAGTCCCATATAACATCTATAATCAGGTCGAAGTCAAACTAAAAGGATTTATGCCGTCATTGCTCCACACTTCAGAATCTCTTATTTCAGTGACGTTTCTTTAGTGACCACTTCTTCATCAACAGTTGCTGTCATGTCGATGACAACGGTCAACTTTTCATCTTCCAGAATCGGCATGCCGACCATCGGTTGAGAGGATGCAGCATGGGGCATCAGAGGGGAATCCCTCAGACTATCAAAGCTGCTGGATTCTGTGATGGTGGGAAGGACTCTTTTCACCACTGGATTTCCGTCACTGCCGTATCTCCTTCCGGTATTGTCTTCTGAAGTTTCAGAGTTGTTCTGGTACTTCTTGCTGCTGCTGCCACCGCTGATGGTGTTTTTCTGGTGGAAGAGTGTCGAGAAATTGGGGGATCCGGTACTGGATCTGCGGGTCTTTTTATCCTCTGTGTTGGAGGTCGCCTGGGGCCACTTGTAACTAGATTGCGGCGAAGATGTCTCTGAGGAGGACTGGTCATCGGAATCGCGGTTGACCCGTACTTTGGCCAGAACGCGTCGCACCTTCGCTGCAAAGGATTTATTCAGAGGCACAACATCGGGCCTAAGAGTAAAAAGAAGAGTAAAAAAGGTTACCACTTATTTTTTTAAAAATAACTTTTTGGTATCAAAAGGAACCAAAGCTAGGTAGAAATTCTACCTAACTTGAAAAGGGTGATTATAAAAGATATTTTCAAGATATTTAGAAAGAACTAGAGATGATTTTTTTGACTAAATTTCTATTGTAATGTCTCTTTTTGTCTTTTTTTGTTGTTGTTAAAGCTGTACCTACTAATTGTCTACTTTTTTAATATCGGTACTCTTCATTAAGAAATCAAACTTCAGAGACTTTACTCTTACTTTGGTAAAAAGTAACCTTTGTAACGATTACCTCTGAACTATGGAAAGAGCAATCGTGAAGTAATTTTTTGGAGTGTTTGGATAGATTTACCTGGCTTGAGATTCACTGAATCTGCGGGGTGAAACCTGCTGATTTCTGGACATTGTGGGCTGCAGGAAGTTCTCAGAGGGCTGTTTTTGGGCCGCCAGACGGAAGGGGATCTCATGCCCCACCTCCACACTGGAGTGCCGCCTCAGCTTGGAACGTTTCTCTGCGGGTTTCGCCGGCAAAGGGACAGGTATATTTGGAGGAAATTCCACCAGCCACATATCTTCCTCTTCAAACTTCACGTCGGCCATCTGAAGAGGCAAAAAATAGAGTTAAATACTTGATGGAAAGTCAGCGCTGCGCTGAATGAATTTAATTTGAAAATTTTCATTAAATTAACTTCCCCTATAAGGTTTTTCTTGAATTTTTTTTTTTAATTTTAGAAACAATTATTGATTTAATAATAAAGAACACCTTTTTCATAGAAGATGTATCGCTTAAAAAGATGGTCTAAAAGGCGTAAAACTAATTTTTAAATGTAAAATAATATATATTTTATAAGAGCTTGAGGTACATGTGTTCATATATTTCTTTTAACCCGTTCGTGATCACTTCGGGATCGCGCGATTCTCCATTCACGGCCACAGTATCGTATTTGTGACGGGTATTGCGTGCCACAGGGCCCATGATCACACTGGTGTGATCTCAAATTGGAACGTTTTATTTGAATTTTTATAGAATATTAGATGGTGGTTGAAGTCCGTTGTATTTTCAAATACCGTTCCACAGAGTGTTGAACTTGAATTCCTACTTTTGTTTCTGATTTTTTCCCCTGCTGGATCAAGGGAATTGTAAACAGCTTTTGATTGCTTCTTTCGGTCGGATTACGCATTTAAAGGGCTGTGATTTACTTCGCGCCAGGGTTTTCTTCATTTCTTGACGAATGGGGGAGGGGATGATGAAATGTTTATTGGTTAGGGTTGGGAGTAGTCTTATCGTTCGCGAGATGTTATTCTGTATGTTTTTGGATCAGTCTTATCTTTACTATCATGGCGAAAAGATTGAAATATCTGAGGGAAAAGTCAAGGAGATAATGTGTTGTGTGTAAAAAAGGCTCTCTGAAAACAACGCAAGCTGATGTATTATAAAGGCAAAATTTGCAACATAGGGCTTTGAACAGTGTTTCGAAACATATTATAAGTTTCTTAAGTATTATTAAGTAATTTTATTTCATTTATTATATATCTTATTGTATTTAGTTCTCTAATATTTTACCCAAGTTTTAAATACTCGCAAATCGAAATTTTTTTTTTTTGTCATTTATATCGTTATTTTTTTCGTAGCTATTTTATTTTTTCCCCCTTCAAAATGAATATAATTTCTTCAAAATTTGCAATTACTTTTTTAAATATCTCGAAAATTTTACTACCGTATATTTAAATGCTATCAATGATAATAATCTGTAAGTTTCAGCGTATTTAATTGCAGGGATGATATTACATGAATTTTTATATGAAATTAAGCTTAATGAAGAAAAATCGCCCGGTCCTGTGCGTCTCAGAGCACGCAGGCCTGGGGCAGCGGTTCTTTCTCCTTTTGTCGGTCTTGAACGGGTTAATCTCATATATAAGTAAACTAGCTGATACCCGCCCGCTTCGCTGGACAGACGACGATATAATATTTTGGAACCTATACGTAAGATATCAAGAAAAATTTAAATTTTTAAAACGTTAATGGTATTCTAAATTTAAAATTTTAAGACATTGATTGTCTGTAATAATGGTTATATTTGACTTTCAAATATATGAGAAAAATAAAAAGTTTTAGTAAAAAGTCACCCCATATATATAATATGGATAAAATTCCTTCCACCGTATACATGGTACTCCTAAAATTGCCAAAGATGCAACCTTTTGTCAGAAGATTCATCATGTGCTTAGCTTTCAAATGAAATACCCTCGCAATGGCATCGTGTCTATCAAAAGATTTTTGTCCTTGCCTCAAGACATCTTTGATTTCTGATCATTTAGGACTGCAATCCTTAAAAAGAAGTCGTGCATGTCGGGACGTCCAAAATGTATTACGTATGTCATAAACTCTTGAGTTCGTTCATGTATGTAACGAGGTCTTTCAGTAAACGAAGACTGTCTTGCGTGTGCGCTACTCTGTAAGAAGTCGCCATTTTAGTATTTTTCAAAATTCCGCTAAGTTTTGGAGCTAAACTACACTTTCACCAATCGTGGGATTCCAAACTCATTTATTTCTATCGCTAAATATATACGTTTCCTATTTTCGGCTTGTACGAAATTTCACATAAAGAGCCCCTTCGCCAAAATCTTGCCAATCCTCCATGAGAGCTTCGATATAAAATTATTTGGTATTTTTCCATTCTGCAAGCGCAAATCTCACCAAGTAAACTTAATTGGTGGCAATACACAGTATACATATAAAAAAATATATTCCGTTTAGCGTCGGTCACATCATTTTTGGCGATAAAGTCGCCAAAATTTACAAAACCTATGGATAAGAATAGATTAACGGATGAAAATAACATTTTGGATAAGACTTCCGTAAAATCCGTTCTTAGTGAGCGTCTACATCGCAAAATGAGTAACTATGCTAAATTTCAAGTCAATCGGTTGTATAGTCTTTGAGATCTCGTGATGAGTCAGTCAGTGGTATTTCGCTTATATATAGAGAGAAGATACTTGTGGAGTACTAAATTCATTTGTAATTACGTCGTAGGTATCTTAACTTAGCGCTCTTCAAACTTTTATAAAGAATATATTATTTTACATCTAAAAAAATTAGTTTTATAACTTTTTAGTTCACCTTTAAATAAAAGCTTGACTTAAAAACGTTTCTACTTATATTTATTTAATTCTTTTTAGTCTAAAAATGTAAGACTAAAAAAACCAGTTATGTCGAGGTGTATATATGAGCAAAATTTCTACTCGATTGGACGTTAAGTGCAAGCTCCCTTCCCTTAAAGTCCGTCATTACTACAGCATATTACAGTTTTGCATCGGCATCGGAGTTATATGTGTATCCAAAATTTCAGTTCGATGGGATGATAGGAAGTCGGACTTCAAAATAGGATAAAATTTTTGAAATGATGAAAGGACTTCAAAATTTGAATACAAATTTTTAAATTTTTTTGGAAAGGGTATACATATGAACCGAGAAAGTTAAATAAAAGCTTGTTTTCCTTTCTCATTCGTAAGGTTTTTTTTTTTATTATTGTTTTATGACTCATTACATTGTTAAGAAGCAAATCATTTCTCTTTTTCATTAATATTACTGACATTACCATTTACGTAACTTTATTTCATGTTTTAATAAGCATATTAAAGCTGATTATTTCTTTATATTCTTGGTTTATTAAACATGAATATATATAAAAAAATTCATGTTATTTAATGCTTTACGTATATTAGTAACTGCTAATTAATATTATTTTGTTTGATTAATTTATTTCTAAAAAAACATGATTAATGTATAAAATCTATCCATTTATTTTTCCTTCTCATGTAATTACATCATAGAAGCGATTCAGCTTGGGATTTGAAAGGATTATAAGATTGCGAAAAATGTTTTCTAAAAGTTAATGCATTTTTTACAATTAACAATTTAATTTCTCTCGTTATAAGCGATCGAATTTCCTCACATTTACAAGTCATGGCATTTTTTCCCCCTCATCTTTGACATCAAAGGACTTATTCTTAGCGGTTACGGTTGAAAGATCAGTTGGACTTTTTTTTTTTTTAAACTCAAGTGCTGGAGTCTTGGTTTACTCACAAAGTCCAAAGGTGACGGTGTATCCAGGCTGCTGACCGCGGAGTCCTGTGACGGTTTGTTTGGAGGGGAAGACTTCTCGACTGTTTGATGAGGCGCTGTTCTTGAGGAGACCTCTGCGCCCCGGGGTTCCATCGCCGGAACGGAAAAATCAACAGATATTCTCTGATATTCGACATAAAAATGATCAGTTCACTCAGAATTGTAAGAACTTTGTGAATAACATTTAAAGTCTTTGTAGTCTGCATATAAATACAAGAGGGCGTTTAAAAAACTCGTGTTAGGTTTGGGATAGGAAAGGCATACTATCTGTACTGTAGCATATCGACTATTTTCCTTTTCTTTTTTTCAAGTATTTAGTAATGGAATCCAACATATGCAAGAAAATCGTCTGTACTTTTTTTAGAGCCAACAATACCATCTCCCTCCCTTTTTTTTTTTTTTTGAATAGATTCTACCTGTTTTTTTTTTTTTTTTTTTTATTGTTGCTATGCTGGGTTGATTGGTTGATCTTGAAACACATCGATCAACTCCCAAGCTAACATTGAAACAACATTTTTTTTTTTTTTTACCAAATTTTTTTTATTCATCAACATAACACCTTTTGTTAATCACCTTTTAGAGATTACAAATCGTTCAACCTTTTCCAAATCTTTTTTTTTTTTTAAAATTTTTTTTTTTTTTTGCAAATCTTTTTTTCTTTGCGAGTAAATAGCGATAAGCTTTCTGAATCATCGACTCGTTGCTGTTTTGTTCCATCAGCAATCGCAGCACCCGCGGAAAAACCTTGCCTTTCACTTCACTTCAAAAACCTTTTCGGTCGATCGACTTAAATTTTTTGACACACGTTTCAAGCAAGGTTAGTATAGAAGACCTGGTTACTGGTTTACTACCTGAGCGCCATCTGGGTTAGTCTCAGGGAGTTATTGATCGATGTGTTATTAAGAATATGGAGCAACGAAAGACATCATCCCTTTTTTAAGGGATAATAAGCAGTTCAATAAATATCAAATTATTTCATCTTCAAAAAATGCCTAAACATTCCTTCTATGTTCGACACTGTAACATTCAAAAAAATATACGAAGGCGATAAGAGCATCAGGATTCGATTTAGAGTATATGCAGAAGATAATTTTACATGGAAGGTATAAATTAACGGAAGTTAGCTTAGTGATATAGATTATTAATTCTGTTGTAGTGAGACAAACTGCGTTAATTGGGTTTCAGTGTGCAATGATAAATCCGAGGATCTCGACGGTGACTAACTCAGTTGGTCACATTTGGGTGCGGCAGCCATTTTGGTTGGAAAAAAATCAATCTTATGAATCAGTGATTCAATGCCTTTGTTTCGATGCCTTTAATGAGCGATGAACACAATGGTAACACCAACTTAACCTCGGCTACGATCTGTCTTTAAAAAATAGCACACAGACACTTCTTGTACTCAGTATGTACAGAAAATTGCCAATTTAAATATAATAAAACCTAGTTAGTGGTTTTCTATTTTTTTAATCTGTTACTGAAACTTTTTACCACTATTTTAAATAATGGGAGGTAAATTCTTTAAACGTAAAATCGTATACCTCTATTATTGTCATAGGAAATGGAATTGTACATCGCTAGAAAGAGCTCCCCTTATTTTTAGTGAAAAAAAAGCTCTAAAAAAAAAAAAAAAAAAAAAATATGGTGGATAAAAAAAATATGGGTAGTTACTGCACTTTGAAATTCGCTACGATTCTGAAGAGCTCGCGTGTGTGTGGAAAAATTGAAAGAAAAAAACCGTTATTTTAAATGTTATCAACTTAATCAACTCAAAAAAATAACGATGTTGGTAGCCAATAATTCATTGTATAAGTCTAGAGGGAGGAGGTTGAACAAAATGAAATGGAACTCACTCAGTATACTTTCATATGATCCTTCTCTGAAAAAAAAAGATCTCACTTAGTATCAAAGAACCAAAATGAAACACAAAATCAATACCTTTAGAAAAAAATAAAAATTTAGTGATTACATTAAAAACTTTCCATATTACTAGATTTCAGTGTACGACACTTTGAAGAATTGTCTTAAATGTATCTTTGAGAAAAAATTAACTGTCTGATTAATTAAAGAGGTTTTCAAAATAAAAGAGATTCATGCTTTTTTCTGTTCAAACTTAGTCCTTAAAACAATTAGTCTCAGGATGAAACAAAACACAAATTCTTTACTGTAATGATATTCTGGAGCATTTAATACATTTTGGTCATTTTGACAAAGAGAAAGTTGGAAAAGGAAAAAAACAGCTTTTTTATTTTACGTTCTCATTTTCATTCAGGAAAATGTTTTCAAAGATGTGGGAATAAAGCAATTTTCACTTTTCAGGTGCAAGGTATTCCACTTCCTCGATCTTTGAATCTTCTGATTAATTACCTTGAATGCAGTATTCGACTCAAAAGTGGGTATGACAAATTTATTCTTTCTTTCGTATCAAACTAATTAACTTTCTTTCCTCCTATAACTTCTGTAATTTGAAGAACATTCTAAATAGCCAACAACACACAAAGTTTGAATTTTCGGCATTGTCACGTATACTTGATTCCTTGAACCATTTTGTTATTGTGATATCTTTCGTAAAAGTTTTCATAAAAAAAACTTCAAATTATTCAAATCTAATTGTGTTTATTTGAGATAGTTATTAGAGAGAAAAAGGAAGTTTGTTTCAGGAAGTTTTCCTGAATTTTTCTTTACGTTTGCAGTTATATTTTAATTGCTTCAGGTACGTTTGATCTTCGTGAGTGAACGAAACTTACTACTCTTATTTACGTTTTCTCGTTTGTCTGAATGTTTAAAGCAGTACAAGCGAGTTCTTTTAGATTGCCTCTATATTTATTGAGCTCTTTGAAATTCTTTTTATTCACTAATTTTTACACAATTTTAAGTTTTTTATAGTCTTCAGTAGCAACTTGATTTTTTGTTACTTTACTTGAGTATGAAGATGTTATATTCTTTTTTAAGTGGAATTATAGGAGTTTTCAGTATTCTGTATATAGTCTGTCTTCATCATCATCGGAATATTTAAATTATTAACATTGGGTTTACACATTTAAAAGGACACGAGTACTCTAAAATGACCAAAATATTAAGAAAAAAATTATTTATTTTAATTTTTATGGCGTTTTTTAATATATGGAAAATATATTTTTTTTAATATGGCATTTTTAATAATATTTTCGGCATCACATAAGTAGCATTAATTTTACTATTGTTTTCCAAATGTATCAGATTGTCACAAAGATTGGAGCTTAGAATGTTTTGTGTCATTTCTACTTTCAATGATTAACTATTTTTTTAATGTTTAATCCTCTGGTTCAAACTGTCATTTTATGTACTTCACATTTGTTGAATTATGTTCAAAAGTCATGTGTTCTTCAAATATTAAAGAAGACGTTCTTCTAAATATTAGAAAAAGTATCACCTCAACTTTAAAATTTGGAGTTCTTAAAAACAGGATATTTATTTTTCAAATTAGATTATAATGATATTTTAAACAATCTCCAATACGTTTTATTAATCATAAATATTTATTGAAATGACAGCAAATAAAGAGTTACATGAATAAAAATTTCAGTTTAAAACAAATAATTTATAATTATACATTTACTCGGAAACTCCTTGAATTCAACTTTTTTAATACACCATTTTCTTACATCATGAAAGCCTAATTAATGGAACACAATTTTCAGAGAATCTTAAAAATTTGTTTTCGTTCCAAAATTATAATTGTAACTTGAAATTGATAATATTTTGATCCTATTATCGTATTTTATAACTTTGATAATATTATTTGACGCCTGCTTGTATCATTGTCATACTGCCATTAACAGTATTTACTTATCATTTTCTTAATAGGTACTGGATACTATAAAACACATATCTCAACTAAAATTAAAATTCATTATGTGGTTTATTTGTATAAATGTGCATGTTTCAAAATCATCATAAGCAATGTAAATTCTTTATTTTATTGTTCAAGAATATTTGTTGTCGTGACCAAAAATAAATGTCAATATTTTTCTTCAAATTATAACTGGGAAAAAACTGCATTCTTTAAAGCAATTAGAGATACAGAATTTCTTCGGATTACGACCCAGTTTACCTTCCAAACCCGTCGTGTAAGTTGGATTTATATTTCTCAGATTCAGTGGATAAAGGTTGCCAGCAATAACGCTCAATTCTGTGTATATTATTGAGACCTAATGTAAATGATTCTCTCTCCTC
Organism: Nephila pilipes; assembly: GCA_019974015.1. NCBI lineage: Eukaryota > Metazoa > Arthropoda > Arachnida > Araneae > Nephilidae > Nephila > Nephila pilipes. Next base: position 254,208 of record BMAW01009525.1, on the reverse strand, counting down.
TCCCCACACGCCACTGCACGCGCAACACACCGCACGCACACACACACACACACACACACACACACTGTAACAAAATGACGACTTGGAACTACTTTATTTTTATTTGTATATTGTTTGAATTGACATTTTGTGGTCGTAAGAGTTATAAGTTGAAAAGAAGTTGAACTTACTTCGCGCGCGCATCGCATTTGAAGATACTCGATGAGAGCATCTTGTTGCTTAATTCGCTCTTTCAGCGTTTCTATCTCGGCAAAGGTCTTCCTTTTAGACTGCATCTGCAGAGAAAACAACAATACAGTTTCACAGATAACAGTTCCTTTTTCGATTCAAGATGTAACCATTTTAACAGAGCATGGTAAATCAAATTTAAAATGCCCTCATACACAAAAAAAATGTTACTTAAAAGCAATGCAGTTAAATCCCTAATTAACTTGGCACTTGGTGACTTTTTAGAAACTTAGATGGAAACTAGCACTCTCTGTTAGTTCATCCTGGGGGAGGGGGGTTGCTTGAGAAAGTATGACATCACTCCTCAATAGGTTCAATTCGGGAGGTTCACATGACAGATAAAATCATGTGTTTTTCGCTGATGGCATATCTGATTTCAGCCTCGTAATTGGACTTATATAAATTCATATATACAATTTCAAATTTAATAGTTAGGCAATGATACACTTGCATTAAAATTCTCTCAGAATGTTTTGGAAAAAAAAAGTCCTTATTAATTTTTTTAATGCAGTGTAAAGATTCTTAATTCGAATGCATTTTTTTTACTTATGTTTGTTAAAATAGTTAAAAATATGAATTATTTAAAGAAAGTTTTCGTAAAAAGCAAAATCTGGTAACAATCAAGTGTATAAACTGATTGGCTGGAAACACGTTACTACATTTGTTATGGGACTGCGACGTCACTTGAATTCAGCCATTTGTAGCTAATAAATGTAGCTTGAATTGTTGAGGTTTTCGTATTGCGATTAGTATCGCACTCAAAAATCGCTACGCACCACGGTAACTAGGAATAATTTACAATACGAAAAGAAAATAGGGCACCATTTTACCTTTGAAAAAAAAAAAAAATTATATATCTTCAATTATATATCTTCCTAAAAAAATTATAGATAAGTTCGGGAAAAAAAAATCTGAATTTGGTATTTATCAATATATCGCATGATTTAAGATAAATGAAACTATATTTATTGGCTGATAACTCATTATCTTGATAAGAAAACAGAGAATTAGAAGTTAACACAGTAAACTATATAATTAAAAATTAATTTTATCGACAATATAGTCAATTTCTTTCATTTCTAGTGAAATGCAAAATATACTAGTTATTATAACAAAGGAAAAACCAAAACAATACGAACAATGAAATATTTTTAAACCTAAAGTTTTTTTTTCATTCAACAGTTAAGACTTTACGACTTTAAAATCGATTTCTACAATACTTTCATAGGGGAAGAATTGAATTAATCATTTTTTTCCCAATTTAAACTTGCTCCGTGATAAAAATCTGAAAAAAAAAAATTTAATTCTTTTAAATTACAAAGAAAGTTGCCTTTAAATGTTTTTGATCGGGGATCATTTTTGTACAAAATATTTTTAACTATTGAGGATTAAGAGAATTGTTTGCAAAATAAACAGAAAAATAATAAATAAATGAAAATAAAAAAAGTTCTAAAATTCAAAAACTTGATACGCATTGTTGAAAAATAGTTTTATTACTATGAAGAGGATTTCTTTACAACGCCCTAAATGCTTTTTTATATCACGTTTTTTTTTTAAATCATCCTAGGAAAGGAGATTGGAACAGACATTTTTTTTTAAATCACCCTAAGAAAGGAGATTGTCATGAAGATTTCAGATGACAACATCTTCATGACAATCTCCTTTTTTTATTTCTTTTAAAAATTGGATATTTTTTAAAAAATTAGACGCGTAAATCGAGCTTAAAAATTTAAAAATCTAACTATTATTTGATAAATCTTTAAAATTATTTAATAAAATTTCAAGAAGAGATTGAATTTGTTTAGTTAATTATACAGTAATACGCTGTTCAAAGAATTTTAATCCTATATCAGTTATTTTTTTAAGTATGTATAAATTATTTTACTTAAGTATAATGATGGCATTTTTTCAGTCTATGTTATTTCCAACTTATTTATCATATTGCAGCAAAAAAGGATTTTAAGAGTGTTTGAATTTTTAATTTTTTGTATCACTGAAGAGATTTAATAAATCAGTAAAAGTAGTTTAAAAGAATAAAATTAGAAATAATGGTTTTTCTTTAAGAGAAGTAATTTGATTATTAAGAATCATATAATTATATATTCTCTGTGAACATATTATCTTTACTTTTAAAAACACAAGAAGATGAGATCTTCAAAACTCATAGATTATGTAATCAGGTGAATCAATAGGCGAATTTTCAGACAGCAATAGTTATTTTGTCTTAAATATTTTTTCTGCTGTTTTTCAAGAAAATTATTAACTTTCGAAAATACTTATTTTAAATAAAACCTTTCTGCTATTATTTAAAATTTTGAATTACATCTATTCGTTTCGGAGTCAGGAAGAATAAATGAAACAAGCTTACAATTATTTCATCCACTTTATCTTTGATTCCCATCAGAATATTCCAGATCATATTTGATATTTCTGGAGGTAAATTCGGTGCCTCGATGGCAATATTATTAGCATCATCTTCGTCAGGCGGTACACCGACATCTCTCTTTTCCTTCTGCACCACCACTTCCTCCCGACCATCGTCTTCGTCGTCGTCTTCACCATTTTCTGTTGTGGACGGCGTCAGAGAATAGTTGGAGGACATCGGCGAAACATCCGATGTTTCTTCAGGGGCATTGAGGTCCGATCCTGTCATCAAAATACCTGGCACCTTTTCATGGGACGTGAATGATTTGTTCTGGCTGAAGTTAGAACTCAGCAACATACCATCTGCCAAAGTCTTCCGCCTGTTCTTATTCTGCTTGGTGAAAGTCGCTTCAGCCGCCGAATGAGTGAACAGCTCACTTCTGGTCCAGTTGCTGACCGAAGGTTTGGAAAGCTGTGAACTGGTTCGCCGACCTTCACTGTCTTTTTGAGATCCCTGGAGAGATCTCTGAAGCCTCAAGTCCTCTGGCTTCAGCAGAACGTCGCAGCTGTTCATGTTTTTGGAGGATCGGGCTTCCTCAACGTCGCCCGACGCTTCAGAACGTTTTAAAGATGACGTCGCCGTGATGGATTTTTTCCTGAGGTGGACAAGACTGGATAGCTTGTACCACCAACTATGCTTTCTTCTGATTCGGAACTGGGGGATTTTGTTGCGCTTTCTGAACTTTGAGGTTATTTGTTCCACCAGACAAGACACTCGTGGGTTGCTGTTGATGGTGTCTTCGGAAGTGCTTTTGCTGTCCGAGTTAGATGGTTTCACCTGAACGTGATTGAAATGAATCAGAGAGTTCTGATGCACTTCTATTTTTGTGGGCTCTGGGCAGGAAACAGATTGCGTTTCCCCAGATTTTGTGGAAGCAACTGAAATGTTTGAAAGTTTTTGTTTGTGGAAGTTGGCGATATCACACTGGGTGTCTTTCTTCCGAAGAAGATACGCTAAACTGATACCTAATAGAGAAAAAGAGAGAAAAAATGAGTTTTGTCATTTCATAGTCATTGAAAAATTCGTTTTAATATATTTTTTTTTATCTGTTGCCTACAATTAAGAAAACAATTATTTAATTCCTATTTACTTAAAAAAATATCATCTTGTTTTTACTGCAGAGCCAGTTACCCGAAAAAAATGATTAAAATTCTATTCTCCACATAATTTTTTAAAAAATACTCTTATCAGTGAAAAAATAAGCCTAAAGATTTTCACAATTCGAACGTAATTTTAATAATGTAAATAAAATGAAGAAAATAAATTTTTATTTAAGTATTGATACTTATAATGTCGAATCGTAATAAAGAATTTTAAAAAATAGAATAATAGAATTTTGTTGTAGAATTATTATAATATATGATTATTTTAATAAAAAAAAATAAAAATAAAACATTAATAATTAACTTCTTAAGAACAATAATGTCTTAAAAACTGAATCCACATATGATAAAATTATACATTACTATTTCATAGAATCGAAAGATAAGAGTAAGCTGTTTTGAAGGGCTTAATGCGAATGTGAATTATATATAGATATTATAAACTGTTCACTCACTAACTACTACTAAAACTAACTATCATCATCACCTCAGATTTCAATTCACGGTTGTCCTTAGACAAAAAACACATCGGGTTGTATAACAACAACAATATTTATTTCATTACTTGCTACCACTCGTTTACAACAGCTCCTCTCGGAGATTCGGTCAGGTCTCGTCTGAGGGGATCGTGTGACATCACACTCTCTCCCTTTACAAATGAACGCCCTCTAGAGGCAGGCTTTAAGTAGGAAAGTTAACATAGAGGAGTATATTTTATTTTGAAACTGAATAAAAGCTACGTTGAAAGCAAAATAAAGTAAGTAACCTTTTTAAACTTATAAATCATGCAACGCGTTTTTAGTTAAGTCAATATTTAATAGATGATAAATATATCAAAAGAAAGAACGAAACTTGAGTGGGATGTTTTGTTTTTCCAAATCGTTTTTCAATGGTGTAGTAGTTAGCGCAATCCATGGAATTTTTTTACATAATTCAGCAGAATGCGATACTTGAAATATATATTGCCTAAGTTATAATATTAGTAATTTTTATCACTACTTTAAAAAGTGTGAATTAAATGATCAAATTAAACTTAATGATCAAATTAAATAACTTCTTTTACTACGTGTGATAATGCAGCAGTAATTATTTTAGGAAGTAAAAATTTCCTTTCTAATAAGGGAAAAAAAACCCTTATTTACCTAAGAATAAACTGAAGAGAAAAAATTTCGTTTAATATATATTAAAGTACACTTTTTATACTTATTTAGTTTGCTTCCAAGAAGATTATTTTTTCCTATCGATATAAACTATAGTAAAAGACATCTATGCATTAAAAAAAAAGTCTGATTTAATTTTACCTCAATATAAGAAAGCTGAACATTTTATATAATCTCTTTATGTTGTTCATCACAGAAAAAAATTAGTTTGCATGAAACGTAAAGGTTCGAACTTAATTTTAGAAGCAGTGCAAAAAATAATTTAATTATACGTCATTATTATTAATACAATCTAAAACTAAAAAAAAAAAATTACGTAACTTCTATTAATATTTTAAAAGACTTTTTCATTCAATCTTTAACTATTTTTTCCAAGAAGTAATTGGGAGCAAGCCCTTTATTCGCATTATATATCAAAGTAAAAAAAGAAAAAGCCTTCTTATTTAAAAAATGTTAAAACATATCATCAGGATTACTGATGAATATAACCATTCTTCAAAGTCAAATAAAGACCAAATTTTTTTGAAATGTTTTCTATAAACTCGTATGCTACTGCAATCTAAAGATCAAATTACACGTTTTTAACTAGTGTTGAATATTTTCTTAGTCATCATCGAACAAAGGTGCTTCATATAGCGTGGCTCGCAAGCCGCGTTTGATTTTAATGCAAATGAAAAATATGCATGAAATACGGTGAACTAAAACTGCTCAGTTCAAAGGTAAGCAATTTCTTTCTTTTACAAAATTATAAGCACACTTTAACTGATTAATATCTAAAAGTTATTATTTAATTTTATTTCTTATTAATTAAGAAAATAGACTGTGTTAGTTATGTGTTAATGAATGTTAGACTATGATTTCAGAACATTTGAAAACAATGGGATATCCGTAGTTCGTGATTGAGTAAAATAACATGGAAATGTGTATAATTTACAATTAAACAATATTAGTCCTCAAAGAATACTTTGAAAAACGTCATTATGAGACTAAACATTCTCAGAATTACTCCAAATTTACAGAAAGCTTACTGTTGGAAAAATATGTATCTTTGAAATCTCAGATATTGTTATTTAACCAAGTAAATGCTGATCGAGAAACATCAACTCGTATTAGTTTCGGAGAGAGTCATTTAATAGTGAAACATAGGAAACCATTTATTGAAGGCGAATGAATCAAAGATTGACTTGTTTCAGCAATAAAATAAATGTGTATAGAAAAGGCTAATTAATTTTAAAAAAATCAGTTTGTCAGCAAACCCCGGGCTCAAAGAGTAAATAATGTTGCAAAAAATATATTAACTCAATTGTCTGACATAAATGAACACTTCGAATGGTGCTGGATGAGTCAGCAGATGTTTCAGATACTGATTCGGTGTTACTTTTTATTTAAGGGATATATTAATGTTAAGAAGTTTATAAAGTTTATGGTGTTCATTGCATTCATGACCCAACTATTGGAGAAATTATTTGTTAAAGGAGTTGAAAAGGCTGTTCAGAGGAAAATAGTCTTCAATAGAAAAATTTGAATTGTATCACTACTGATGGTCACAAAACATATGCGGAAAAAATAAAGTTGTCGTTGCTCTCGTACCAAAGGCAGTAGAAATTGACGGCGGCTCAAAACCATTAATCGAACATTGCATCATTCATCAACTGAATGCTTGACATGTCAACTGTTGATTATACCAGATCAAATGCGCTCAATCATCGTCAATTCCGCGAGTTTATTAAAGAGTTTGGAGAAAATGGTGTACCATATATTGCAGTGTGCTGACTTAACCGAGGAAAAGTTCTAATGTAATTTTTTGAGCTCCGAGCAATAGTCGAAATTTTCATGAGTAAAAAGAAACGTCTGCTGGTTGGGTTATAAAACAATGAGTGGTTAATAAAGTTTTCATTCTATAAGTATTTAACTAAACATATGAATGACTTAATTTCAAATTACAAAGAGAAAACCAGTTTCTTCTAGATTTATACATTCATATTAAGTCCATTCGACAAATTTTTTTGTTTCAATCCCAATAGTGTTAAATTTGTTTCACGCATTTTAATACATACCAATCATCCAGTCGGCATACTGAAACTATATACCCAATAGATTTTGAAATCGAAGCTTTGGATGTTTTAAAAATAAAATTTGAATCTCTTTTTTTAGATTTTGATGCAATTGCAAACGACAGCAAGATTGTTCATAATCCTTGCCCCAGAATTTCAAATGGAAATGATTGATTTAGAGATGTTTTTAATGAAAAATATTTAAACACATCATTTCTGGAATTTTGTATAAGAATTCTTTACACAAAAATTTTGGCTATTTTCTTAAATTTGCTCATGACATTTTTTTCCACCTTCGAAAACTACTTATCTGTGTGAAAAAATTTTCAAAATGAAATATATAAAAATATTTACAGATCCAAGTTAAATGATGAACATTTGAAGTCCTTGCTGATAATTTCCATTTGTAAACTTGATTCACAACCGCAGACAATTTTCAGTGGAAAATTACTGCGACATAAATCTTATTAATCATAATTATAATGTTTAACTTCATTATGAGAATTACCAATGTATATGTCACTTATTGTTAGTTTTTAGGAAAAATCTCATATCATTAATTATAGTTAAAATGTTCGATTATATTATGTAAGAAAGTTATTGAGTTTCGTAGTTGGTTTGTTCGATTTACATTGTAAATTTTACAATGCAATCAAAATAAACTGTGATGGACGGGATTGGTGGAGCTCGCAGGTCGTAGTTTGGAGACGTCTGCTCTAAAGTAACGGATGCTATAACTTTGCCAAGGCAATAGTCGTGTGATCAAAAACACTATTTTGGGGAAGAATTAAAAAAATAGTGTCATTTTGGGAAAAAATGAAATATAATCTGGAGAAATTTTACAATTACCAACTGACAATACTGAATAAAAGGCTCGTTTAAATATTCCAATCTGAAATGTGACATTCAAAAGTAGAGTATTTGGCCATTCCTGTTGTACAGTAACCTCTCAGTAAAGGAAAAGAAAACATCTCAAAATGATCTGCTAGCGTTTAGCTTCGGGGCTTATTAATACTTTTTTGCGAATGATCCAACCGCGTAGTTGGAAGCAGTTTATGAGTAATTTGTCTTCTATAGGCAATCAATTGTTTCTAAATATAATTTGTTAATTCTTCATTTGCATTGTAGGTGTTTAAAATCAACTGGACTGGGTTATTTAGCTACCTGAGTTATTGCGAAGGACCAAAAATGACAGCTGAAGTAAAAGTTGAAACCCCCTTTTCCCCAACACTTTTTATTTACGAGTACCTTGCATTGTGCATCATTTTTACAGAGATATTTTCCATCAATTTTTTATTAACTTACCGATTAGCTAGAACCTTGAAATTTTGCACACAACCTCAGTTTGGATAACAATACAATATTCATTTATAAAACTATATATTTTTTTAAAAAA
>BMAW01009525.1:228550-242842 GCA_019974015.1 Nephila pilipes | reverse complement strand
AAAAAAAAACCAACACTTCTATGGTTCTATGGGACAAAACAGGACAAAAGATGGAACTTTTTTTCTTTGGCCAGTCAGCAATTAAATGAAATTGTACATAAAAAGACGGTTTATCATCATCATAAATAAAAAAAAAATGAAGATTTTTCCATCCAGCTGAAATTTTTTGACTAAATTTTGAACTGTTGTGCGCGATCATAGGTTAGATAATTAGACAGTTGGAGTGCACTGAGCACTTAAGTTTTAAGTAGAATATTTTCAGCTGGATTGAAATTTTTTTTTCCTTTTTTACTTACAAGAGTAAATTGTCCTTTTCATTTAAAGGGATTATTAGATATGTAATTGTATACCACACTTCCAGTGACTCAGATCAGTATGTTGCATATGATCCAGGACACAACTTAATATTTAAAATATCAATATTTATTTGTCATTTAGGTTAGTATTGTGCATGAGAATATCCCTCGTTCAGATAGAGTAATAATTAAATTTGTTCAAATATTCACAAAATTAAGAGCTAATGGATAACTAAAAGGGATACAGCTTGAATCATATTGAATACTTGATTCAATACTTCTATGGAATATAGTGACGAAGAACTGTTGAGTAACCTTGTAGATATGATTACAAGCAAGATTCAAGTATCCAGGAAACGTCGCAGTGATTAGTTGCTTATCGAGAACTATGAATCTACTGGAGCAAAATGGTCTACTGATTCAGGATGAATTCAGTTGGTCTGGATCGTTGATAGAGAGAAGGGAGTCAAGACAAGTCCAGGAGAGGAAGAGAACGATAGATGGATCGCCAGGACAGCATTCAGATCGGTAAGAATTCCTATTCTGCTGTGTTCTTCCGAAAGCTGTACGGGTGTAAATACCAATACAGTAGTTGCGCACGCGGAATACTTGTAATTTGCATTTAGAAATCAGTTGTTCTAATGTGCCGCCTCATGGCAAGCTGAGAAGGGACAAGTGGATCGTGACCCCGCAGGGTATAGTGAGAAGGTGACAAGCGACTCAAGAAGCTACACATTTGATTTCACACTGGCGGACGAAAAAAAAAACTATTATTAATTACCATTCTATTTTACTATTTTGTCACATAGAAGTGTTGAAAAATTAAAACTTTTATGTATGTATATTATTACTATTTGCTAGTGAAATTGATTAACTTTGGATTGAATATTGCGAATGGGTCACCCTCTAGAATATTCCCTTCTCCCCAGATGATTCAATACTTAATTTAATTAAAAGCCATTATGTGGTGTAATGGGAGTTCTTGCAAGTTAAACATTTTTTTTTCTAACAAGAAGTAATATAACGAGCATTAGAAACTTTGTGCAAAATGCTATGAATATGTAAGATAATTTTAAAACAGTTGAAACAGCTCAACTGTTATCCTCTGAACATTAAGGAGCCGATAATGAATAATTTCAAACAAATGAAATATCACTTTTTGAATCTTTTGTAATCCATCTCTTTTGGAAATTTCATGACAATTTACTTTTTCTTACATTAGTCCGATTCAAAACTTTTTTTTTTGAAGAATTAGTCTCATAAACTCGTATCACCCTTTTTTTAGTATTCTGTCCTCGTATACACCTTTTTTCTTTGTTTCATAAACAAAATTGTTCTTTTTTTTTTTTTTTTTAATCTTCGTTATTCAGTTCGATTTACTCTCTCTAGACTGCGGTAATCTATATCTCCAGGCCTCTCACCCAATAATTTTTTCAACCAATCAACTAGCATTTCTATTGGTAAATATACCAGCTAAGAACAATCGAGGAAATGGATACTTCTCGACGATTTCTATTTGAAGAATGAATCACGTGATATATGTTGAACAAGTCACGAATTAATTTTAATGGTAAACATAAATTGAAACTGTCATCTTTAAGATTTGACGTCTCTGCGTTTGATGCTTTTCACTTTGGTGAGAATGATTCATAAATCCAATTGCATCCTTGAGCGCACGATCTGGAGATCTTCAGTTGACTATGATACAGAGAAACGAAGATCATCGTCAGTAACTGTTATGTGAAGTTAATTTAGTAAAATGAAAGCATACCGGTAACGTTTAAGTCTCATTCCCATCGAATTATAAAACGTTAAGCGTAGAAAAAAAATGGCAAATCAGTTAAGAAAGATATTTGAGCAGCAAAGATCACGATAAATTTCAACTGAAGATTGTTTAACTTTTTGACACTTTCCTCCCAAAGAATGGATCCTGTAGTTTTAGATATTGAATTTAAAGTCATATGAGCAAATTTTAATCAGCTACACGAAGAGGAATTCTCCTCCTTGGCCGAAACTAGATCATCTAAAATTTAGCTGGACATTTCTTTGTTTAATGCTTTTTGTTCTGAAAAAGACATCGTGATAAATCAAAATTAGAAAAGAAATACACAATGAAGATTCGTTGCGCATAAACTACATTAATACATTTCCCAATGGAACTTACTCGTCTAAAGGGAAAATATTATTGAAATATTCTAAAGGTTTTAAAAAAAATGTTTATATTTTTAATTACTTTTTTGCAATAATTAATATTAATCAATTTTAATAGAACTGGGAAATAGAAATAAACTTGAAAGACAATTAATCGAAACAATTAAGTTTCTTATATATTCGACGTATAACACACAAAGGGCGAATTCTTAAAGGAAGGAGATAAAAATAAAAGTACTCGAGAGTATTTATTTTTGTTTCAAAGTTTTTTTTTTTTTTTGAAAAAAGTGTGACAAATGATATTGTGAAATTAAGAGGTACAGCTTTCAATAGCCTCAAAATATTTTTTTTTCGTTACTTTCAATTTCACTTTTTTACATTAGTCTCAAAAGAGAAAGTAATCGAATACTTTCCTTGAAAACATTAAATAAATATTGTTTGTAAAAGTATTACTTCATTATAAAACTTACTGTCAGTTTTAAGTCTTAGAAATTTAGTCTTGTGTTTTAGAAATAAGAAAATAAAACGAAATCGTAGATACAGTACATTAAGAAAAACACAGGATCCAACAATTCTGTAGCGTGTTTTGTTTCAGAAGAGAGAATATACGTTTCTTTTTAAACAAAAAATACACACTTTTCGAGAAAAGATTTTGAAAATATAAGTTTTCCTTTTTCTCTGGATCAGATTCTCAAAAATCAATTTTTTTTGCAACAGTTAATATCACTTTATTTTAATTAAGGCCAGAAATAGAAATAAACTCGGATGAGGATCAATCGAACTGGTTAAGTTTATTTGTACTATATCAAATAAGAAGGAAAATAATTCTTTCCCTCTTTCTTTTTTAAATCGAAAATTACCAATTTTCTATTTCGAATTTCAAACAGCATACTTTTTCTAAAATAAAAATAAATGAGCTTAAGTCTTTTGTCAAAAAACAGCCGATGGAATATTAAACATTTTATTTTGGATATTTATGGTACTTTTTTTTTTAATTTCATGTTACCAGTAATTTAATTGCTTTCATTAATTTTAATTGTTCGTAATAAATTCAGGGTTTCAAAACCGAAAGATTAATTACAAAATCTAACACACACAAAACAACAAAAAATATTCTTCAATTTTTCTTCTTTGACATTAATGAATATTTTCTTTGTTGTTGAAACAAGAATTTAGAAAGATTAATCTTTTATCTTTTTAAATATTTTCAATGAGGGAATAATATTTTTCTCAGAGAAATATAATTATCTTTAAATATTTTGTTTTGTTTTCTATGCTCAACAAATCCGTATCTTCGTATTTTAATTTTAATGTTTTGTTTCTTTTTTATAATACATCGTTCTTTAGCGGTTTGTTTTTTGATCGTTTCTAGATGCCTATTTTTTTTCGATTCAATGGTCCGCTTTAATGCAGCCGAAACGCCTCGTCATTTGAACCACGGTGAAATGACGAGGTCGGCGCATAAGCTTGCCCCTCACTCTTTCCAATTACTCTACGCCAACGTGAGGAAAACCGACAGATTTAATGAATATCATCTCTTGCCTCAAGATGATTTTTGTTTAGAATTACGAGAAATAAACATCTCTCCATTGGTGACTAGTCTATTTTTCTACCAATCAGGAAACTGCGACCACTTAGTAGTGTATGTTATCAAGTACTGTGGCCGCAGTAGCCTAGTGCTCACGGTGGCGGACTCGTGGGAGGCGTCGTGGTCGTGGGTCCGATCCCTGATGCCATTAAAGACCCGCCATGTAGCGGAGCTGATGCACGCTAAATCTGGTAGAGGTCCCTAGTCATCCTGTTGGTGGGGACGGGGGAGTTTGGAGAGGGAGGTGTCAGTTAGGTACGTCCTCGTCACTTGATGATGATCAAAGTTACGAGGTTCGTCACCAATAGCCCTCTTGTTGCTTCTCAGTGCGATGTTAATAAACAATAACACATATAAAATATTACTAGCTGTTCAATGTTTGTATTCGGCTTCTGGCAAAGCTCTTTTGTTTGTATTTGCGGAACGTGACTTTGTTCCATTACTGAATGAAATTAAAATTGTTAATCTTCTGTACTTGTGTGTGATGTATTTATTTCCCGTTTCTTCTTTTTTTTCGGGATTTTGATGACACAATGCATCGCGAAGTCGCAAACCATGACCTCTAGACTGCTGCGATCACAGGAGAGAGGAAGGAGATAGAGAAATAAGAGAGATTATATTAGATATTTGACTCGGAAGCGGATATTTCAAGTTGAATGCTGAGAAATACTAAATAGATATTTTCGTTATAATAATTGGTTAGAGACGTTTACTTAACCACTCCGCATTATTAATTTTTGATATTGCTCACTCAAGGTTCGATTAAAGTGGTCAATCATTTTTGACTCATCATTGTTGCGTAGCCATGTCTCTTAATCACAACGATAACAATTATTTACGGCACTATATAAAAATTAATTGCGCATACAGATCTGCATGATATAAAAAGGTTTTCAATGTAAATTTCAAGAACTGTTTCCAAAAAGCACTAGTAAAAACACGTAAGAGAAAAAGTTCTTATCAATGATAATCAGCCTCTTTTCTTCATTTATTAGCCACCAAAGGGTCTTTTTCTTTCGATCCACCGCAAAGTATTGTCTCTGACCACTTTTCAATATTAAGTGAGAAATGCGCGTGGTTTGTTCAATCTAATTTTATTTCTTCCAACCGATTCGCAATAGCTTCAATTTGAATTGCAGTCGCCTCATAACAACAGTAGTTTTAAAAACAGATTAATACGTAAAGATTTATTTTATTTTCATTTTACGGCAACAATAATAAGATTTAGCTTAATATGTATTCAATTTAATAATTTATCGTTTGCTTTAATTCTAGTATTTAATATTGAACAATTATTAAAAAAAATTAACACCTTTCTGATAGCCAATTCTATTCTTTGCAAAACTTTTCCCAATGTATACTATTGTAATACCATTTTATATATGCGAGAGAGAACTTCATACAAATGCCATTAAAATATTGCATTTCGAACAAAAGTATAGCAGAATTAAATGAAAACACAAGTAAATTATCAAGTTAAAAATTAACATAGAAATCTAATTAAAGTTAGTCAACAATTTACTTAAAATACTGTTATATGTATATGCAGTGGCTCAATAAAGAAATCGGGCATTATATCATTGCATTTAATCGTCTAAGATAAATAGTTAAAAAATAAAGTATATATTTTATTAAAATAAGTTCTCAATTAATTTTTTTAAGTAAAAAAATAAAATTTGATTTCAGTTAAAAAAAAAAAGTAAAAATTCTTTTAAGAAAATCAGTAAAAAAAAAAAAAAAAAACCCAACAAAAAACCACCTTGGACAGCTGGCGACATTGTCTATATATCGGCAATTCAAAGTGAGATTTCCCACATTGGCATTATTTGTCGATTTGAAATTTTGAATTTCGTATTTCAAGCTAGATTTTTTTTCATGTTTTGAGTTTAGTAAAATTAGAAGTTTTAAATGAGAAGGCAAAGAGGACAGACGTCGATAGAGGTAAGAAAACACGTTTTAAAGTATCATAAATAAGGAAAATCGATTCCAAAAATTAATAAAGTTGTAAATAATTCCCATTCTACGGTTTTTGATATAGTTAAAAGTTTCAAAATTTCAAAATAAATTGAAAATAAGCATAAATCTGGAAGACCGAAAGCGTTTTCGAACAAAGAGGAGTTATGGATTGTAAGACAATGAGTTTTAAATACTAAATTTAGTGTTCCTAAGCTACCCAAAGTGTGAAGTGTCACAGTATCTTCCTAAAGTTGTTAATCCAGAAACAATAAGACTGATTTTAAGTACAAACAATTTATATGAAAGAGTGGCTCGTAAAAAGCCATTTATAAATAAACGCAACAGATTGAAAAAAATAAAGTTCGCAAAAACTTCTAAATATAAAGACTTTTCATTTTGGAAAACGGTTTTATTTGCTGATGAAAGAAAATTAAATTTGTTTCGCTCTGATAATCAATGTTAATGACGAAAATCAAATCAAGAACTTCAAGAGCAAAACTTAAGAGCTAATGTGAAGCATGGTGGGGGCTCCATCATGGTTTGGGGCTGAATGTCTGCCAGTAGTCCAGGAAAACTTCACATAATTGATGCCATAATGGATCACACAAAGTATTTAATCATTATGAAAGAATGTCTGCTACAAAGCGTCGAGCAATTGGGGATTAAGGAGGTTTTAAGTTATTATCAAGACAATGATCCAGAACATACAGAAGATACTTATAACTAGCTCTTGTACAAAGGCCCACATGTGTTAGAAACACCTCCACAACCACCTAACCTAATTGTGATCGAAAATTTATGGGTATATTTGGAAAATAAATTTAAAAAACACCCTATAAAGACAAAAATTGACATAAACTTGAGTGGTCTAAAATTGACCCAAATACTTATAAAATACTTGTAGAGTCAATGCCTAAAATATTGAGAACCGTAATAAAACATAAAGGACTGCAACAGTGACAATAAGTCTTTATATATATGCTATATATATATATATATATATATATATTTGAATTTTGAGTGTCCGAGTTCTTTTTTGAATTTATTTTATGTACATTTTTAGTGATTATACATTTTCAATAATGAAATTACTTTTGCAATTTTTTTTTTGTCATGCTAATTGCAGATAAAACTTACCGTGATTTTTCATTACATTTGGTTTTGTTATAATGTGTATTTTTAAGCATCAAAATATAGGCTGAACTATGAGAAAACCAGTGTCCGACTTCGTTATTGAGCCACTGTAAGTAATAAATACTATTATATACAAATTATGAGAGAGAGAATTGAATATGTGTGTTAAACGTACGTGTAGGTAATGCACACATAATTTTAAGGCCATTGAACTCTAGTGATTGTGCATTGAATGTTACGATTTGTCACTAGAAGAGCCTCTACTGGCAATGCAGCATGCTCGAAACTCTGGCCAGGTAATATATGATCTCAAGTCTTCATGAAATCTTCTGATGATACATTGTGGTACCCTGATCTGGACATCTTACTTGTCAAGGAAGAATTTGGGAGGCAGAGAGACAATTCAGGAAAATGCAATTTACTTGGGGCCTTGCATCGTTGTTTGGAAAATGGTTTCGAAATGACGTTGACACGAATTTTGATTGATTACGTATTAACATTGCACTTAGAAGTAACACGAGAACTGTTGGCGACTCAACTCGTAAATCGGAGCCTCGGTCAAGTGATGAAGGACAATACCTGACCTTGAACCTCGTTCTCCAAACTCCATTCCGAGGACTTGGAACCTCGTCATATTTAGCGTGTATCAGTCCCGCTATACGGCGAGTTTTTGTGGCATCGAACCTTAGACTGGATGAAAAGGACGCCGGCCGCGACCTCTAGGGACGTTGACAGGAAAGATAACACAAATGGTGACATGATATTATTACGGCCGTGATAGTTAGTCGTCATGGTGGTATATTCATGGCCGGCGTTGCTACCGTCTAGCGGGGGATTCAAGTCCTGATGCCACAATAGACCCACCTCTCAGTGGTGCTGATGCAAAACAAATATGTCTTAACTCACAGTTTGTGTTCTGTGGAATTTTGAAGTGTAAGGTATCAACTCAAAAGATAGCATAAAAGTTTTAACTGGAATGTATATAGAGTTAAGCAACGATGCTTTAGAGAAATGGAAAATGTTCCCTAAAGGAAATTTATTTACAGAGAGAGAATCATATTTTCTAATTTTTAAAACTTTTCTTGCGTTTCTAATGAATTTTGAGTCTATGGAAATGTTTTGGAAGTTCTTTTAATTATGTACAACAGATTTTAAAAGTAAATTTTTTGCTGTAGAATATTGTGACTTATTGTTTATATTTCTTTTAAATCTAAATATTTCGCGACATATATAAATTATATACGTTCGGGAATCATATTAATTTTTACTTTCTCCAAGATAGAAACCAAGAACTTTTAATGTTAATTAATGTAAAAGTCCTACAAAAAAGTTGCGGATATTCAAAGCAATTCTTTAAAATAATTTTTTTTCCAATTTCCTACCGCGTAGAAAGAAAATTCTAAGGAGAGAATATTTTCCATTACATTGGTCATAAAAAAGTACATTGAGAAAGGACTTTCGAAAAATTTTTCAATAAAAAAAATTCGAACAACAAATAAATTTAGTTTTGAAATTGCAAAGTTAAAATAGATACAGAAAAGTAATTGCAAAATCGCAATCCAACGAGGAATAGAAAATGTGAAATTTGAAAGGCTGGATTTGGTGCTCCAAAATACTCCGAAAAATTTTTAAAAGAAATTTTTTTATTGGGAAAAGAAATTTCTTAAAAACATAATTGCTAGGAAATTTTTTTTTTACTTAAAATAAAATAAATTGTTATTAAAAAAATTCTTCCAAGAAGTGAAGTTTAAAAAAAAAATGTCCTTTTGAGATTCTTTTCTCATGCAAATATTTTGACAGGAAGTATTCAATCCTGTTTTACTAGTTTTGTTCGGTGAACACCAAAACATAAAAAATGAACTTTTTTGTATGAGTTCAAGGGGAATTTCTTATTATTACGCTTTGCTCATTTAATATTTTGCTCTTTGTCAACAAAACTCACTCTCAAAGTTTTTTTCTCCTCAAAGATTTTTTTCCGAAAAAATTGTCTTCAGGAAGGGATATTATTTATTTTAAATACTGTTACCTATTTATTTTTCAGTTTTTTAAATGCAAAGTGCGGAGATTTTCTTTAAAATAAAATTAAAGTATTCGATACAGTGACTACCAAAATTGAGTACATACTTGTCCTTTTGTTCATAAAAGGCGCAAAACAATATTATTAAATGTTCATTTAAGTTTAATATTTATAAGACAATATAATGTGCATTATGAAACGTATTAGACAAGAAAAAAAAAAAAAAAAAAAAAAAAAAAAAAAAAGGAAAAATTGACAATATTTTAAATTACAAAGTTTTTTACATAGAGACTAAATTTCAGGGTCACAAAATTGAGTATACTCCTTACATAAAATGCAATTTTGCTACCACTATTTTTTGTAATGAATCAGTATTACAGTTTTGTTTCCTTAATATATCAAGATTTGATTTCCAGGGGGAAAATATTTTAGCTATAAAAAGGTTCTCCAGAAAAGAAATTAAAATTGAAAATCGGAAAATTATCATTCTAATATCTTGGGTAAAAAGGTTTCTGCTTTATATTGGAAAATAAGCTCAAAGTAGTCACGAATGAGTACAAAAAAGTATTCAGAAGCATAAAAAATTTGGACAAATTAGAAATACGCCTAGAAGAGGAGAAAATGAGTTCTTCAGTTCGACGAACAAGAGAAACCTCATTCGATAAATAAGAAAAACATCTAAGGAGATTGCTTTAAAAGTTACCTCATTTACTTCTACAGCAACAGGAAGATATGTTTCAACCGAAACAATTCGAAGAGTCTTTCGAGATGGAAAGTTAACTTCGAGTTACGAAAAATTTTCATTTCCGAAGCGAATAGAATAAAGAGGATTATATTCGTTAAAAATCGTAATTAAAATGTGATTGCTTATTAACGAAGCACTGAGAAGCATCACGAGGGTTACTGGCAATGAACCTTGTAATTTTGAATCTTGTTTAAGTGACGAGGACGACACCTGAGCTGACACCTCCGCCAAGAGAGGCCTTAGAACCTCGACAGATTGAACGTGAATCAGCCCCGTTACACGGTGGGTCTTCAGTGGCTCCTGGGCTCGAGCGGATGACTCAACGAAAACTGCCGGCCGCGAAATCGTGATCATGATTATTAGGCTACACATGGCTACATCATATTTAAAATCATCTATATTTCTGGAATAATGAAACATTCTGTGATTGAAAGCTAATTCAATGTTTTTGGAATTAAAAATGGAGGGTACGTTTGGCGGAAGGATAACGTCATCCTGGTGACTGTTTGGTTGTTGTATGGGACTATATGTCTGGAGGAGAGGGAAAATTAGTTTTTATTGACAGAATCATGGATAAAATCAAATATCTTATTATACTGCAGAATAATTTATAACTAAATGCTCAGAAAGTAGGCTTAGGATCGCATTTTATGATTCAACAAGATAACGAACCTAAAGCAAACAACTAAGATTGTTAAGATATGATTGTTACGCAGCTGTAAAATGCAATTATATACACCCCATCAGTTTCTAGATCACAATGGGATTGAAAACTTATAGCATCATTTGAAAAAATCTGTTTAAAAGTGTATTAGGAGCGGAGAACACTTACAAACAGTATTACTAGAAAAATTAGTAAAATTATGCAAAGGAACAACACAAATCGCAACAAATCGATGCACACCATTTGGAAGGTGAACTGAATCCAAAAGAATATACAACGAAAAATTAACTTATGTTTTTAAAGATTATTTTAAGGAACTATACTAAGTGTATACTCAATTTCGTGACTTAAAAATGCGTAACTTAACGTAAAAATTAAGGCAATTGAAAAATTATTGATTTTTCATTTTTCTTGGTCTAATACATATCCCCATATGCATTTTATTGTTCTTATAAATATTAAAGTTAAGTATTTAAAAAAATTATTTTTAGGCCTTTTAAAAAGAGGGTGAGAGGTTTATATTCGATTTTTGGCCCACTGTATAAACAAGTCCTATAGGTACAATAACGACCATTGCAGCTGATGGTGTCACCAGCAGAGAAACAATACTTTTGTCTAATCTGGCAATTTACCGTTCAGACTTTTATTGCATACATATAACTCGGTATAGAAGTAAATATCTAGCTTTGGTATCAGACATCAGAGGGAATTTCTAACATTAAATTTCTATATTTAATATATATCTAACACTGCAGGTGACGTTACCAATAACAAGCTCGTAATCTCTGGATCCATTATTTGGAACACTGAGAAATGTTCTAATTTAATCGCGAAGTTGACTTAATTCATTTAATTCCTTTCCAAACTTTGATAATATTTCTCAAATTTACATGATTTGAGGTCTACTAATTATTGAAAAATGAATTTAATTTGCTTGAACATAATTTTAAGAACGAATTTAAAAGCGAAAAATAAATTAATTTGACAAGAAAAACTCATAGCAGTATACAAAGCGCCAGAAAATGTTATGCTAAGACATTATGAAACATTTTACCTTTGATACTTCTTATGATCTTTGTTGAATGTTATTCAGTTTTTTATGGTATTTGATTTTTTTTTTCAAACATAGATCACATGAAATTTAGTTATTTCATGCTTCCGTAAGAATATCTTTTACATTAAAATGAAACAAGACTCACTTAGAATTACTTTCTAACATTTTAATAAATATATTAAAATTCCAAATAATTGGGACAAAAATTTATCTATTTAAATATTTATAATCCTTTTAAAAAGATGATACATATTATAAGTTTATTTTTTTTTAAAAAAAAATACTATTTATTAACACTACGAGATTTCAAATATTTTTATTCCTATATTGACAAAATCACACGGAATTTTAAAAGGCTTTGACACACAAGCACCTGTGCACTTCACGCACATATCTAATATCCTAAAAATTCAAGTGATACTGGAAGAAAATCAAATATTTAAGAATAAAAAAAATATCTAGATATATGTTACTAATTGGAAAAAAAAATCACAGTAAAATCAAATACAAAGACATGAGGATAGTACATTTATTTTAGAAACTAACAAATAATAAAAATCATCATCATACCATGAGAAAAATAAGAGTTGCCATTAAATCGAGTAATATTTATTTATAGCTTTTTTTAATCATATTACATAAAAATGAAATATTGCAGCAGTAATTTTTCTTTCTATTTACATTTCTGTCTAAATGCCGAATATAAACACTGCTTTTTCAACATATTTTCTTATTACTATGTGTAATTTCAGAAGAATCGAGTCAGTGGTTTTAGACAGTAACGTTTGACCAATCCTAAGACGAACGCTTATTCAAGGTTCTTACAAGATAATAAATTAGTTGTTCTGTGTTCATTTGTAGAAAGAAGTTTTCACTTCTGAAATATATTGAAAATAGTATAAAATTAAGTTTTTCAGGCAATTTTTTGAAATTATAATGTTAAATTTCCGTCAAAATGAAAAATTTATGAATTATTTGATTTTGTCGGTGTTTTTTATAAAGTAGATATTTATCAATATATTTATACTTATACTTCTCTCAATGGTGGAAACGAACAATTCTTTTATTAAATTTCTAGACGAGATGAAAACAGTTTTTTCTGATATACTGTGTCAATTTTTCAGTTTAACATTCATACCAAGCAAATAAACAATAAAAAACCATTAACATCATTAACATCAAATTTTATTTACCAAAACCTTATAATTTTAGTAAAAATAATAAATAAAACAGAAATAATTTATTAAAAAGCTACAGAATTGTCATAATTTTTAAATTTATTTTAGTAATTAATTATTTTATTCAAAACAACATATAGGTAGCGAGAAATAATGTTCTTAATTAATGTGAAGAATGATTAATAACTGAAGTATATTGTTACTTAAGTGTATGTGATTTTGGCTTAAGTTTTCATGTTTTATACAGAAATAAAGCAATAACTATTTGAGTAATTTATCTGAATAAGAATTCTGAACAAAATGAGATAATTTAAAATCTAATAAATAACACTTTACGAAACACAACTAATAGAAAGAATACGAATATTAAAAAAAACACTTACCTTTCTTTCGCTGTCGGTTTTCGTTCCTTCCACTAAAATAGAGAAAAAGATGAAATTAAATTTACATTAAAATAAAAAATAATTTTGAATTATATTCATCTGATATTTAAAAATATTTTTATTTAACTTTTAAAGTTCATAACAATGACGATACCAACATAAAAACACTTATTTTTGTAAATAAATAATTAACTACAAATTAAAAAATAAATAATTAAACTGTTAAATATATATATTTTTTTATTTTGGTGTTAGTTCTGATGAGTAATTCAGATTTTTATTCACATGAATTTATTCCTCTTGACGTGTTTTTGAATGTGACGACCTCTACAACTAACTGGCTGTTACGACAATACATCAAATTATTATAGAAAAATCTGAAGAATGTTAGATTTATTGTACAATAAAAGTTTGTTCACTCAAAATTCTTCAATTAAAGAATGTTATAACTTCCAAAAAATTAATCTGAGAACTTACAATAGCTAATCTTAATCTGATTCGATTGAGAGAATAATCTAGAGACACTTTAACTTCAAGATTTCCATCAAAGAAGTTTTGATTTCCCTGAAAACTGCGCTTCTCTGCATCGTTACCCGGGCTGCACTTACCAACAGGTGAAATTTTCTGATTTGCAAGAGAGCGCCATCTATGAACGACAATAAAAATTAAAGAGAAATCAAGACATTTTGCTAATTTTCTCTATCCAAATTCCATTTAAAATTTATTATTCGAACTCGAGCGCGTTGTAGAAATGTTCTGTAATGCATTTTATTTTGGACGTTCGATATTTTTTTAACATTGTTTTCCAGATTTTAATTTCTCAGAAAATAAAAATCATTTTGAAATGAAAATTTGAATGTAGAGAAGTTTTTGATCATAGTTTCCGATGTAAATTGATTATGAATAATTTTTTTTAAATGATGTATTATTATTCTTAAGCATATATTGTTCAAATGAAATCCAGTCATTGTGCTTTACAGATATGCTATGCAAAGAAAAAAAATTGTTTTTAAAAGAATGCTAATAATTTATGAAATTTTGCTGTAATTATTGCTAAAGAAAAACACCTTTTGACATTTTCTGTACAAAATAGTTTAAATATTACTGTATAAACATAGTAAAAGTT
>BMAW01009525.1:159617-216359 GCA_019974015.1 Nephila pilipes | reverse complement strand
TTAAAAAAGTTCGAAAGGTTTAAAATAAAATATTTCAGGAAACAGGTCGTATTAACCAGATCACTATCTAAACTTACAAAGAGGTGGCAAAGCAACGAATAAGACATGAAGAAGAAAGAAAGAAAAAAGCAGAGACAGTCTGAGCTTGAATGTCTGAGACAAAATGGAAAAACGACGATGTGCCAAAAGTTCTGATCGTATCGTGTGCAGATCGATGTGACCATCACAAAAGAGAGAAGATTAAAAATTTAAATATATGAGCTAAAAAAAAAAAAAAGGTTGTTTTTGAGGAAGTTCCTTGAAAGCTCTGTGTTTAGAGAGGTTTCTTATTAATATTTTTTATTTGTTTGTTTGATTGATGTGAATAAAAGATTCTTTGAAAAAAAGAAAGTTCTAGTTTGATTTTTTTTTAAATAAAATATTTTCTTTTAAGACGTCATGGCTATTGGAGATTAACTGTAGCTCTGAATTTTTTACGATTATAAAATATTTTTTCCCTACTATAAGAACACCCCTGATAATTAAAATAATGTCGTTCGAGGTAAACGTACCGAGCATATTTTGCAAAGATGTTGGAATTGATATTATTGCTCGAATTTATGATAGTACTGTAATACGCGTTTAGTCACCATCGGTTCGGCTACCCGAGTTAACGGGTTTCGACTTTACATTTTTTGGGTTAGAAATGAATGTTATTTTTATTCTGTATCATAATTTGTTTAATATTTACAAAGAGTTAAACTTTATTAACAATTTCTAATCATAACGTTTCTTATTGTTACATGTTAATTATATATTTGTAAGAAAAAATGTTTTAAAATTTTGCAGGATTCATAAGAATAATTCTAAGAATTTTACTGTGCTTCTTTTTCTCGTATTTAAGTGACACAATAGTTTGCTTTTATATGTCTTTTCTCCTCTTTTCTTTAGTTCTTCCTGGAAATGTTTTTTCCATCGCAAGAATATTCAAAATTTTTTGAGACCTTTAGCGTATCAAATCTATTGATTGGGTATACTGATAATCATATTGCGACTTGCAACAGCAATGTTTCGCAATGGGGCAGCTAGCATTTTGCAAGTAAAGCGATGCATGCAATGTTGGTACGGCAAAGCGGCGAGGAAGCAAGCCACGTTTCTTGGCTTCGGTGCTTGTACGGTGTCTGCTGCCAGTTTTAAGCGCATTTCTAAGCGAACTGGCAGCCAAAGCGCGGTTTCGGTATACGGCAACGGCGGACGGTTGTGCACTTTATACGCTAAATGGTTTTGCATGGAAAGAGCTGCTACCGGCATGTCAAACAGCAATAGCTGTGCTTTGCCTACATGGATGGCGGCGAAAGTAAACGGCATACTTTGCTGTACGGATAAAATTAGCAAAGCAATGGAAGAAGGGCCAGCAATGTACTGCTGTGGCAATACAAAACATACAAAACTGTAGTTTAAAACCTAATTAACTGTAGTTTTAACCCAGTCTAAGAGTTTAATAAGAATGTCAAAAATTTAATTAGTTATATTTTTCTTTAGTAAGAAATACATTTGCTTGCGCTACTGGTATAACCTTATGTTTGTCATAAAAAGGATCTATGATAATTAAAACGAAAATAATAACACTTATTTCAGGTTTAAAATAAGCACACTAATAAGATACTTTCTTTCATTTTGTTAAAATAAAGCAACGATATGGTTAAAATAAAAAAGTTTTAAAACAAGCCGCAAACTGTTTATTAATCCAACATTTTGTAAAAAAAACTTTGACTGTAATTATAAATGTGGTTTTTCAAATTTTACTTTCCTTATTAAATTATTGAAAATAATATCACCAGAGCAATATTCAATTCATTTAAAAGTGTAAAAAAAACATTCAATGCACGCACCATGAATCTAACGCTTTTTATCATTACTTTTAGACTCTACTTTTCCAGTAATAATCCAATTGAATGTTTAGATAGAATACATTCTATTTTATCAATTAGACTCATAATTATAGACACAAATTATTGAAACTAAGCTCATTAAAAAATTTATGTAAAAATAAAATTATTTGGTGGTAAATAAAACTTGGTTTTACTGATTTTTAATGAAGAATATGTTTTATTAATGAGTCAGTTCAGTTAAAAATGTTCCACCAAAAAACCAGCAATTTAATGTTGAATATTCCAATTCGTAACTTCCTTTTTTTAAAATTGAAAGTCGTTTTGGGTGTCGCGATACCTGCGGTCACGGTCGTGGACTCGCAGCCGGCGTTGTTTTCGTCGTGAGTCGTGCGTTCGGAGCCCTGACCTACTTAAGACCAGTCGTAGCGTGTATGAATTCACGTTAAATATGGCTGAACTTCCGCGTTGACGTTATGTGGGAGTTTAGTTTAGTTTTTATTAACGTCGCACTGAAGTAACACGAGGGCTATTGGCGACGGACCGTAATTTTGAACCACGGTCATGACGAGGACGACATCTGAGCTGGCACCCTCCAACATCCACACCACGCCAACGGAGGACTTTGACCCCGAACAGATTTAACGTACCGTCCCGGCTACACGGTGGTCTTGGCGGCCAAGGATCGAACCCACTGAACGAAACCGCCGGCTATCCACGACCTTTGACCACTAGCTACCGGGCCCAGTTTCTGAGAGGAAGAAGAACAATATAATATCTAAGCCAAATAGGAGAGCAGTTATTTTGTCACACATTTATTTTTACAGTTCTACGCGCGCCAATCACACATAAACAAATAATTATACTATTTACAAACCATACAAAGCTTCCGAATAGCCCATATTTAATTTAACCCGCTTATGGTCAGGAAATTACATCTAATACAAGAAAATAAACCCGCCTTACGCGGTCAAGATCCAAGAGCACTCTGAAATATTACCCATGATCCCGTGCGCTCACTTACACGAACAAGGCAAGCCCCTGGCGGGATCCGAGTAATTTATTTCCAACAGTAAGTGCCTGTTCAGGTGTCGTTTTGGTAACCCGGCCGAGGTTCATAACAACGACCCGCCAATAGTTTTCGTAGCTGTTTCAGCGCGACGTTAATAAAACAATTACCATCACACATTTGTTAATGTAGAACGCTATAGAATGATTAAAAAATGACTGGAGGCCGCGGTAGCCCAGTGGTCATACGGACTAGCGGCAGGCGGTTTTGCTCAGTCGTGGTTTCATCCCTTGCCGCCAAAGACCCGCCATGTAGCCGGGCTGATGCACGTTAAACTGTCGGTGCCCCAAAGTCCTCCCGCTGGCGTTGGTGGTGGAGTTAGGAGAGGGTGGTTCCAACGTCAGGTGTCGTCCTCTCACTTGACCGAGTTCAAAAAACAGAGGTCCGTCGCCATAGCCTGTTTGTTTCTAATGTGCGACTATAAAAAAAACTAAACTAAACTAAAACACGACTAGATAAATTCAGGATTTTTTAACTCATTCTGAAAAAAACAACTATCGATTATCATAGTAAAATTTATCTAATCTTCGTGTGGATAGCATATTTGTTAAGGCAGCTAATATTTCCTCAATTTGTTATTTTGAATTGAAAAATCATCATATTAAAACTTGAAAAACTTGTTCTATTTCCAATTTGTTTAAGTAACGCAATATTTTAAATCACGTAATAAAATGTATAACATTCCTATACTGAATACAAGATTAAAGCTTCTGAAGTGCTGGCAATGGGATACCAAGAAGGAGCTGTGGAGAAGGACTGACGGATCTCTGACTGATCGAGGGTGTGTGTGTGTCTCCTAAATTAATCTTTCGTCCGAAGTTGATTTTAGAGCTTCAAGAAAATTTTGTGAGAAGGAAGAAGAAAACGAAATTAGAAGTTAAAAGATCAAAGACGTTACCATAAAACAGCAAAATTAGTGAAAAGAACGAAGCTAAAAAGCGGTTTGCTTAGGAAAATGTTTAAAAGTTTATAGTGAAATGGATTTACAGTGGCGTAACAAAAGTGAGGGATACACTCACTTCTTTTACTTGATAATCAACTTCACATCAAAATAACACTTTTAACCAGAAGTCAAAACAATTTGTATTCTTCGACATAAATAAAAGGTTTCAATTTAACAGTAAAAATAAAGAAAAAAATCAACGACAAAATTCAAAATAAAACTTTTGAGGCATTTCGAAATAAACATAAGCAGATTTTTACCTCAAAAAAATTGAGGACACAAATGAAATTTTTGTTAAACTACCACTTGATTTTTTTTTTGCTTGCTACTAAAGGTTTCAGGGAAATTTTATCCTAAACTTTCAACGTTATTTCTAATTTTTGACGTTGGATTGTATGAGAATATAGCTGTAATTTTAAAATGGAAATGAGAACCTCAGGAAAGCGATAGTATTGATGTAGAATTATATTAGTTATTTACAGAGGAAAATCTTATCTAGAAATAGCTGAAATTGTCAGGTAGCCTCAGTGTCCAGAAAATCCATTACAGGAAGATTTAAACGCCAATGGTTCAATTCCAAAACAGATGGAAGAGGAAGGGAAAAGTATTCTGAGTGATGTAGCTAAAGGAAATTTTAGAAGATATCAAGATTAATCCAGACGAGTAGTCAAACTAGCTACAGAAACTCTCGAGAAAATGCAGAAGTGTAAGAGAAACTGTGAAAATGATAGACTTGGTATGCTGGATATAGCAGTCGTCAGAATAAAGAGGCTGCTTCATAAGCTTACAAAATCTAGAAAAAAGCGTTTGGGTTTGCAAAAAACTCATCAGTTAAGCGAACAAACTTTGGAAGAAAGTTATATTTAGTGATGATAAAGATTCAACATTTTTGGAAGCGATGGTCGTACACCGTTTGAGAAAGCGAACACCACTTGATCAAGACAATTACGTCCTACTAGTTAAACACCATGGTGGTGGCCGTACATGAGTTGGGTTGTATGGCTGCAAATGGGGTAGGAAAATTAGTTTTATAGATGGTATACATGATCTAGAGCTTTTATATAGACATACTCGCAACAATCTTAAAGAAAGTGCACAAAATTGGGTTTAGATGAAATTTTTATATTTCAGCACGACAACGACCCCAAACACACGCCTAATATCAAAATGTGGTGTCTTTTATTAATACAGCAATTGCACACACCCGCCACAGTCCCCGAACATCATTCATAGAAAATTTTAGGCCACACTAGAAACAGCGGTCCAAAACACCAGATTAGAACAAAAGCCCATTTAAAGACAGTGTTACTACAGAAGAATGGGATAAAATATTCCAGATACCACTAAAAATCTGGTCGAATCGGTACCAAGACGTTTGGAGGACATTATAAAAAGCCAAGGACATGCAACAAAACTACTGATACTGTCTATGCATGTAATATATCGAAAAAATTTCATTGATGTATCCTTAATTTTTTGAGGTAAAGGATCTGCTCTTATGTTTACTTTCAAACATTTGTGAAACTTTTAATTTTAGATATTTTTTGTTGATTTTCTTATTTTTACTTAAAGTTAACCTATCAGCATGTAAAAGTAAGAAATGGACGTCTTCTATTCTAGTTAATGTGTTATTTTCATTAAAAGTTGGTTTATCAAGTGAAAGTAAGGTGTATCCTCAATTGTTTGAGCCACTGTATATTTGGCACTATAGACTTTTCTGGTAATGCGTTTTTTCAGTTGCTTCACGAAAGAAGTTTGTCAAATTTGAAGTTCATTAAAAGCAATCTTCGATCAACTATGAGCCAAGTATGACTTAACGGTTTGGAGGTCCTTTCCGTTGAAAATATAGAAATTAAAAGCAGTAATTTTGGTGAAGCTTTAAAAAAATTTTCAGATGTGAAAGTTCACACATAAAATATTTTTAATTTTTTCCTCTTTTTTGACAAAAAAAGCTTAAAAATTATTAAAACATCAAAATGCTAGATTAATAAGCTTTTTTTAAAAAAGTGTTTTTTTACTAAATGTAAGTTGTTTTTCCTTAGTTTTAATTTTTTTTGCTATCCAAATGATTTGAACTATTTAATTTTAATTATTAAAATGCTTCACCGATTTCAGCCTAGGTTTCGATTTCATCATAAATTTGTATTAGGACCATATTATTTCCTAATGTGCTGCAATGCTTTCTGATAATTTTGGATCCTTATGATTTTTTATAATCAGAAAATGCTGGAGAATCTTCCGTGAAACGAATAAACGGGCCCTAGGGGATCAAATCAGCCACCCCATCAGCCATGAATAATATGGAATCATAAATGGGAAAGAGTAGTTTCATACAAGGTACGGCTGCATTTAAATCGTCAATATTCACTTGGTTTAGTGGGGATGATGCACGTTAAATCTGTCTGGACCCCAAGTCCTCCCTTTTGCGTGGTGCGGAAGTTTGGAAGCCGAGGTGCCAGCTCAGGTGTCGTCCTCTTCACTTGATCGAAGTTAAAATTAAGAGGTCCATCGCCAGTAGTTCTTGTGCTACTTTCCAATGCGACTTTAATAAACAATCAATTATATCATTCGATCATCTGTCGAGTCCATTATAAAAGGAACAATTGCTGTATTAAAAATTCGAAAAAAATTACACCATGAAACTAAACATTCTTAAGGTTTTAGATACCTCTTTTCTCCGACTGAACACAATTAATTCTCAGTATTACGAACATAAAAGTATAAAAATACTTTTTTAATTATGAAATAATACATAATTTATAAAAGCATGCGGTACTCAGCTGAGGTAATTGTCAATAAATTAAGTACCACTCCCCGTAATTACTTACTTATGTATGAGATCAAAAGAAGTAATAACGTCTTAAGCTTTAATTAATTATACATTATTTTACGTTAAAAATATTTAATACCATCTTTAAATAAAAACCTGACTTCATATCACATGTTTTTTTACTATATTTATTTAATTCTCTTTAGTTTGGAAATTTAAGACTCAAAAAAGCAATTACGTGAGCTGTACTTGTAAGCAAAATTTGTATTCGATTGGACGTTACGTGCAAGCGTCTCTTTCTCTTCAGTCCATCACTACTTGAGCGTATCCTAGTATTATATTGATATCGGAATAATACGTGTATGTGCAAAATTCGAATCCGATCGGATGATATGAAGTCGACTTTAATTTTGGGTTCAAATTTTGAATTGGAAAGACAAACCTACATACTCGTACATATGAACATAGCAAGTTAGATAAAATCTTATAAAAAATAAAAATTTATCTTGACTGGATTCTTTTGAAAAAAATCTAAGTGTGTACCTACTCAAAATTAGACCTTACGAAGATAGTTTTTTTTTATAAAAAAACATTAATCACAGACATCACACTAAATATTTTATTTTAATAAATTTAAAAAAATAAATGTAAGTTCTTTGAAAGAATTTAATTATTATTTTTAGTTAAAATTGTAATCAATTATTGTTTTAATTTTTGGTCTTAAAACTTCTCTCTCTCTCTCTCACTCACACACACACACACACACACACACACACACACACACAGCACACACACACACACACACACACACACAAACACACACACACACACACACACACACACACACACACACACACACACACACAATTTGATATTTAAATTATGAAAGTCCATATATATATATTTCCACTCTTTGTGACTGGCCATAATTTACACAAGTTGAAAAATTGTTATTTTGTATTGAAGTATGTCGTGAGATTAAAAAGGTTGAAAACCGCTACTGATTTGAATATAATTTCACTATTATATTAGTATTCATACTTACGGTCGATAATATTAAGAAAAAACTCTTCAACGGGATGAAAAATGGTCTTAATTTAATTTTTCTCGTAAGTTACTTGACCAATTTTGTGTCTTTATAAGATAATAGAGATTAATATTGGACTTTTAAATAATAAAAGAAACCCTGAAGATTATTATGTGGGTGGAGTTTTTGAACAGATCAAATACACATATTATTGATCATAGAATATGGTTGCTATGAATTCTGATGGGTGAAATTTGTATATTTGTAATTTATGATTCACATATTTTGAAGTTTGTAAACTTTTTTCAAATTTTTTTTTTCTGTTGATGGCTATTAGGGGACCTCAATTCCTTGGTTTTTTTTTATTTAGGGATTTAGAAAGAAAAGTTTTTTTTCTTCTGCTGAATGCAAGAACATACTTACTTTTGTTTAAAATACATCATAAATCAAATTAACCTAAAATTAAGAGTTTAATTTCACTTATTTCTTTAAATTTTTTCATTCTTCATACGGAAAAAATAAAATAACATTTCTTTGAATAATAAGATCTAAATATATCTTTGCATTCTACAAGTAATTCTCAAACTTTCCCTCTCCATTTTTGTGGCGTGCTTGATTGACTAGTTGCTTGGCTTCTGGTTTGTCATAACGAATTCACGGCTCATCACCGTGACAATTAGATGCAGCAGCAATTAAAATTTTGATTAAAATTAACCTAAACTCAATGTCAAATTTGTTTTGGTAATATCATCTGTATACTAATACAGGTGATTTTTGCATCACCCTCACTAAGCAGAGGATTATTCCTACTATAATAATAATAACTTCTATAAGTTATGCTACCTTTAGATATACTCTCAAACCCTGTCCGAATAAAAGCAATCGATGTATTTTATAAATAAAAACTTAATTGAATAATTTTTTTAATTACTGTAAGCAAAAACAAAGGAATATTCAAAATAATATGTGAACAATTGAATTGAGAAAAAAATAAAATAAAGCACCTTGAGGAGAAAATAGCTAAAATTTGTAGATTCAAATTTTGGCGTAATTTTTATCTTTCAAAGCATAATGTACTCAAAAAGTAACAAAAAAAGTCTGAAACCCTAATGAGTTTTGAAGAAAATTTATAAAAACCCTTTCAAGAAAATTTACGAAATTAATTCATCCTACTTGTTACGCAAGATGTGTGGTGAAATAAAATCTTGTCCACAACCTGTTATTGATATTTTATTTTTAGCCTGATTTCGATCACTTGATTTTGTTAGAAGTTTAACACCATGTTTCAAAGAAGAATATTTTCTGAATAATAGAGTGTTAATGGAACGTCAAATGATGAGAAAGTGCTTTTGTGCGTGTTAAATATTTATGAGAATTTCGTTACAGCGTAAAATAATAAACTTCAAAGTGTCTTTTTTTTTTTAAATAAAAATTTTTTATTTTAAGATTTTGCTTTGTATATTTATAAATGCGGCACAGTTTTAGCGTCATAACTGATTTAACTTCCTTGTATTTTAATCAGAAATCCAAAATTTTTGAATTAAAATTTATATCGTTCAAGAAATATTTGAATAAAAGGAAGTTTGTGGATTAAAAACTCAAGGAGTGTTTGTGGAGAATATTAAAAAATGTGTGTTTTGTGTAGAATTGAGAAGAGTCACACACACACACACACACACACACACACACACACACACACACACACACACACACACACACACACACACACACACACACACACACACACACACACACACACACACACACACACAAATATTAAGAGAGCAAATTTATTTCGTAATGTGTAAAAATTGCCAAACATTTATTGAATAAAACCAAAGTAAATGGTTTTGCACATTAATCAATGTCTCACCATCCTATGTTTTATTCTTTTTATTGCTATGCTCATATCTATGTAAAAATGACTGGGAAAAACGGAACGTTCTGATGGGTGGAACACTCCTGAAAGGAAAAGTGAGTAAGACAGGAGCTACTGAAAAGAAAATAGAAATATATATATATATATATAAATGATTTCTTCAATCCATTCCACCAAAACATTAAAACTTAAAAATTTCTATTTTATGGGATGAAATTTTTTTTGGATATTGCATGTTCCTGTAGGAAAGAGAACGAGCTGAAGTTGGTTTTGTGGAGATAGATCCGAGAGGGTGAAGTCAAAGCTCTTGGAATTTTGTGTTGGAGAGAAAAGTCGTATAGTAGCCATCTGATTACCAAAAATACGGATGTATTGAAAACGTTTGCGGAGATTTAAAGGTGAAAAAGCAGTATTAAGAGAAATTAAAAACAAAAACACTAGTGGTGAGCGACAGCCCCGAGCGATGATCCTTTCGATTGCTGACCGCTATCGATCATGCTTCATTTTTGAAATAAGATGGAACCGTTGCTTAGAGCCCACTGCTACTCTTACTCTCTGAGGATTTGTGAGAATCTAAAGGTATTGCAGAGAAATTCATCTCAAATTCACCACGTGGCATGGAAGAGGGGCTCAGGCGTATTCTTGTCACTTGATTGCTGTTGGGGAAGCAGGACTCTAACCCTGCAATTCTGCTTTTGCGTCGAGGGTCATGAAGTTCGCGATAATGACCAGTGGGCTGCCTTGAGCCACTTCATCTTATCCGTGATAAAATCTTCGGTACATGTAGGAAATCCTGTCGACCATTTTCGCCAAATCATTATAATGTTAATGAACGATGATGGGATTGGTGTATCTGGATTGGAAATAAAATCGTCTAAATTTGTCTGGAGTTCGCCAATTTTCATAGTCGACAGGATTTGACATATGCACTTGAAATTTCTTTCCCCCCAGGGTATTTGTGCATTTTATTTCATTAATAAGGCCAAATAACAGTAACGAACGAAACAATTGTAATTATTGATAATAATCGCTAAAAGTAAGCAATTATTTTATAAGTAAAAGCAAATGTGACGAGCGAAGTTTGTATTAATTCAGAGTATGTCAATAAGCACAGATATATATATAAAAAGACTCACGGATCGATTTTAATCGTCATTGAAAGATAAACTTTTTCTAATGACTGAATCAACAATGTTTCAGACAGTTTTCTCAAAAAGAGTTGCAGGTAATCACCTAGAATTTTAACACTAGTGTGTAAACATACTCTTTTTCCCAGTAAAATAATTAGTATCTTCTTATATCTTTTAATTTAACGCCAAACAGAAATTTCGAGTTCAAAAAATAGTTTACTTCCATTCGAACTTTCACTTTTCTTAAGGAAAAAGAAAAAAAAAGAAAAAAAAAAGAAGAAAAACTGAAATCGATATTGTTGCTTCAATAAATTCCAAAAAAGAAGCAAAAGCGCGTTTAATGGTACGTTTCAGAAAAAGAATTCTTTTTCTCATTGAATTCTGAATATATATATTCCCATGAGAGAAAAGGCAACTATTCACCGTCGCCGCACTTATGTAAACCTTCAGAGAGATATCCAGGCAAAATACCGCCCGACGTTCTGTTGACATTAGAATTCAGAAAAATACCCGAGTTTGCGCCGTGTTTATTTTCCCTTGCTGCTGTTTACGTTTTCCTTTTTCTTCTCTTTAACGGTTCTCGATCAAGGCAGGTGCTTATAAATAGAACGAAAGTTCGAAAACTCGTCTTTCTATACGCGACGAAATTGAGAAGTCTTTATGGAAGAATTATGCGTGTTTTCCTCTATGGATCACGCAGAGGAAGGTTTAGCTGTTTCTCGCTGGCGTAAATTAATCATGGGGGTCTGATGTGTTTGCTCTTGATAAATTAATGAGGATGGAAATTTGAGTTTTGAATCAGTATGTTTACGAAAACTTAATGAAGAGAAATTGCTTTCTTTATAATACGGCCTGATCTTTCATGTAGATTTTGATTTCGAAAACATGTTTTGTGAATCATCTTATGGTGAAAAATTGTATTTCACGGTCTTAACAGCTACTTTATTCATTTTGTATTTAAGATCATTAATTTTTTTTTAGGAAACTGTTAGGTCAAAATAAAATTGAATTAAAATAATATCAATGTTAATAATAATGTTTGAATTAAAATAATGCTACATTTATTTCAAATATTATTAAATCGTTTATTTCTCTATTTTGATTAAACACAAAACAAAATTTGAGAAATATCGCCTAGACTGTGAACAAACAAATTAGGTGAAATAAATTTTATTCGAAATTTTCGGAATGCTATTAAAGTACCAGATGAACTCCTTTTTATAAAAGTATTAGATAATAAAAATGTTGATGTATCAAGAACAAACAGATACACAGTTTGTACATCAGTTTGACACAAATCTTTACATCAATTTTTCACCCACTTTTCGATAAGCTAGAACCTTGAAATTTTTGCACACGAGCTCAATTTGAATGATGATAAAATATTCAATAAAACTAAATATATATATAAAAAAAAAAACTCGAAAAAATGTTGCTATATGTTTTTTGAAACTAAAGACAAAAAAAAAAATAATAATAATATATCGAAAGTTAGAAAGACAGTTTAAGTGCGCAAAACATTTCAGTTTCAGTCGAAAGTTTTCAGTTAGTTTGAAGAGTTTACTTTTTTTTATGAGGATGATAAACTGTCATTTTCAGTATATTTTCATTTCATTTCTCTCTTACTGGCTAGGAAAAACTATTTTTCACTAGGAAAAATTATTTTTTACCTTTTAGTTCTTTTTTACTCTTTTAACTCTTAGAAGTGTTGGTTCATTTTGCTGCATATATTATCTAGATTAACCTCAAAATTCTTTTTTATTATATACTCGTAGTTAATATTTACTACTAATCTTAGAATGAAAAATTTTTATACACAGGGTAATTTCTATTTTGAAAGTTTGTTAAATCGTTTACTTTTAATTTCTTTAAGTTGATTAGACATAAAATCATGTTGAATTTGAGACATATTAATTTCTTCATATATCAAAAATAGTTCCACCTGTCTAGTATAAATAAGTGATATGAAATTGGAGTGAAGGAAAGGGACATCAAATCCCTTTTTTCCCCTTAAAGAGACTAAAAACTTTTACACACTAATTATACTTTATTTTTTTGAGTGGTTGCTCTGTAATATAATATGAAGTTAATTTAAAAATATTTTGTGCGCTTTTGCTCGTTACCAGGGCTGTATTACTCAATTATTATATGTCTGATCCATATATTTATATTAAAATTAAATTAACACACACATTAATAAATGCTAAACATTATTAATGGGTACGATTTTTAGGCGGAAAGGAATAAAACAATTATTTCATTGCGTTTAATATTGACAGATAGTAAAATTAGAATTAGATTATATATAATAGCACAATCCTGCGATGGAAAAAATACTAGAGAATTGATAGCTGAATTTTATATATTTTTTGATGCTGATTTCAAAAATAATAATGAAAATCTTCTATCACGTCACGTTTTCTTGAAAGATTCAATTTTGCTTGGATTTGTATGCATATTTCTTATGAATCATTTTTATTATTTTACTTTTCATTATGAATTTAGCCATCGTTCACTTTCTTCCCTCCGTGGATGACCTTCAATCTACCATGGAAAAACGTTCAGAATTCAGTGATATCTCCCCGGCACCGTCCCTGTCTCAATCTCTCTCTGCCAACAGTGTCGCGTGAATCCAAATTTCAGATTCTTATCTTGGTTCAATGACCTCATAGGAACTCTCGCTCGTTATGGCAGTCCCTTTTCGAACTTTATCTGGATTGATTCTGAGTACGTTATCTTTCCTAAAACTGAATTCTCTCGACTTTTCTGGAGTCATCGGAAAATATATAAAACAGACGTCCTAATGAGGAACTCAGTTTATCTCTCTTTAACTTAGAAGATCGTGTAATTATTGTAAAAACGTTAAAATTTTGAACTTCGTCTCAGTTTTTCTTTCATGTGTAGTGCGCTGATACGGTGGCAAGAGAAAACTTCAACGCAGAAATAATTTTAGCAATTGCTTTTTGCTCCGTGTGTTTCGTGAAACATGACATCGAGTTTGAGACGTTGCGAAAATTTACCAGGTGACTTTTATTACATTTGTGGTGAAAATAGTGTAATTAAAAATTGCACGAGAAGAATGTAAGACAACTTTATCTTGTGTATTTTGGCATGAAACTCGGAAATCAGGACCAATCACTGGCTCCTCATAAAGTTTGTGCGCAGTGTAACAAATCTGGTTCAATAGAAAAAAAAGACCGCTTTACGATTTGGAATTCTTATGGCATAGAGGGAGCCAAAAACTCCTCTGGTGATTATTACTTTTGTTTTTATCATGTCTGTAGATATAATTGCAAAAATTAAAACCACAAATCTCTTATTCTGACAATATTCCATCGCCTAACACCCCGCTCCTCACAGACCTAATGTATCAGTGCCTTTGGGTTCAACTGAATTTTCAGTCATCCCTTCAGGCTCGGATCATCCCATTCAAGGCTTTGATTAAGGATGCGACATCGATGTCGATGTTTTGCCAATCGATTTATTGTAGCCGATGTTTCTTTAACATCGATGTGTTTTGAGCAGTAACCATTCATCTACAAGGTAGGGGATTTAGATTGAGTGATACACCAATACGAAAAGTTAAGACTGTCTGAGAAGCTCTTAAAGCGTTATTTTGGATAGTATAGAATTACTCAACGGTTATCTGATGTGCCTATGAAGTTGAAAATGTTTTGAAGGAAACCGTAGACGAAGCAGTTCAAAGAATGTCGTCCACATTCTTTTGTTGCAACCTTATCTTGATCCAAAAAACCAAAATGAGGAGATATCTAAATTTTCGAGGAGACCTGTCGTATGGAGAAATACCAGATTACTACGTGGCGCTGCTTCTTTCTAAAAAGAGGGCAATGTAGTGATACTCGTTTTCTGGCAATGGCGCAAGAGCTAAAATTGGCACTTGTGTCATAAACTCGTATTCATTCACTCTCTGCATCCTATTAAACGATCCGCATATCGCATTCCCACCCATGATCGATAGTGGAAGTACCTCTACAAGCCATATTTATCTTTTTATTCTTGAGAACTTGTACAGGGAAGCGTGAACTGAAGCGAAGTGCATCCTCATATATATAATCTCAAACTGAGATTATTCCTAACTTTTTATTATACTTACGTGTCTTTTCTATGCGACAATATTATGAAATGGTTTAAACAAATCGTTTTAGGCAGTGATGAAATAAGGAAGAAAACAGAACGGAAACTAATTCAGAGTGTAACAACAAGGTGGAATTCCGCTATCTACATGTTGATTTTAGTTTAGTTTTTGTTAACGCCACATTAGAAGCAATACGAGGGCTACTGGCGACGGACCTCTTAATTTTGAATCTCGGTCAAGTGACGAGGACGACACCTGAGTTGGCACCCCTCTCCTAACTTCCACACCACGCCAACGGGAGGACTTTGGGCCTCGACTTATTTAACGCGCATGGCGTTTTTAGTGGCCAAGGCTCGAGCCCGCGACTCAGCGAAAACTGCCGGCCATGAGTCTAAGACCATGACCATTAGGCTACCGCGACCACTTCTGCATGTTGAAAAGATTTCTTGAGTTGAGAGAGGTTGTGGCAGGAATTATAAAATTTTAATAAATTAGATCCGCCAATGCCATTCGCCAGAGATATTGAATATTTGTAAGAATTCTGAACATTATTTGAAAGAATTGGATTTGCATCAACCGAAGCAACTAGAGAAATATTTATGTCAACCCTGTTATACCGATTGTGAAAATGATGGGCAGCAAAATAAATTCTGTATCATGTTTTTAAGAGCTGGGGGAGTCAGAAAAGCCATTTTTTTGCTTAATGGATTCATGATTCAAAAACCTTCATTTCCAAGACAAGGCATTACTGAGTATATGGATCAGGGACCTCAACAATGAGATTAGAAAAAAGGATGAATCATCAGATTCTGACGGAGGGGAGTTGTCTCCTGCTCCATCTTCTTCCTGAGGTAAATAAAATTTACAAAATTATTATAAGTAATATCCTTTTATTTGATTATCACTGTTTGTTTACTGCTCACTACTAGGTTCTTACGTACAAATAAATATATTTGGAACATAGAAATTAATGTTTGGATGACTTATGAATCAATTTACAAAATAAAACAAGGTTAAAATAAAATTAAAAAGCAAGAAAGAAAAAAAAAACCCAGTAAAATATAATTATGAGCTGAAATACTTGGAATTTCAGTGCACCACAGTGGGTTTTTTAAAGTTATTTATATAGGTATATTTATTTTTCTTTGCATAAGGTGACTTTGGGGACGATCACCCCGAGAGGATACAAGATAATTGGAGCTTTAGAAAGAGGTCAAAGCTTTTGGAGGATTTCTACACAGGTAGTTTACCCTTGCAGCTTAAATTTTCAGTTTACTTCAAGTGTCCTAATCTTAAACTCAATGATGACCGACTCAAATTTTATCGTGATAATTATATTAATAAAAATTCACATATTGCAAAAGTTGATACTAAATACTTATCAGTGATGGTGACATTAACCCCATCAGTTTTTTCCGTGCCTGGGGGGATAGTAAGGGAAAAAAAGAAGTCGACTTTAAGGAGAAGAAGTTAACAAACTGCTTTGCCTCCAAACTGTGGATAAAAAATATTGGGGCGTATAAATTAAAATCATATTATATATAATATGCAGTAGTGTGAATAATTATTTTGTATTAAGCAGTTATTTATTGTTCTTATCAATGTTTCACCAATACAATGCAACTTTTGATTATTCTTCTTTGAAATATTGTATTGAAAAAATAGCATCCCCACAGCCAAAAAATGAAGGTAAATATTTATCATTAAAAAAAATACTATTGTTCTGAAGGTTTTTATTCTTCTTTTTGCTTAATATCGATGTTTCTTAGTCGATGTATTTCTAACATTGATGTTTCAATATTAAACATCGATATTTTAAAACATCAATGTTTTGCGGTTGATGTCGCATCCCTAGCTCCGATACCGAATATAAGCCCTCCACAGCCTATTCACCTCAGCCCTTTTCTCAGATTGAATTCAATGATCTGACTAGAGATCTGGGTCTTTCGAAAGAGGCAGTTGAATTTTTAGGCTCCAGATTGAAAGAAAAACGTTTATTGGCCAGTAGAAACCTCTTTTTATAGGTACAGAAATAGAGAAAAAGAATTTGTGAAGTACTTTGAGGAAGATGAGAACCTGGTCTACTGTTCAGATGTTCCCGGATGGATGAGAAAATTTAAAATCACCCACGATTAAAATGACTGTATGCTATATATATTCTTGCTTCGTTTGTGAGTGGGACAGCCGTGATAAGACTCGACATTGGGTCGAAACAAAATGGTCAAATAGACAAAATCTTAATCCTGGCGCCAAGAATGTGATTCAGCCAGCTTAGATGAGTTGAACAGAGTATTGTTACCCCCTCAAATTGAAAAGTGATCTGGTACTCCACAAGTGATCCACCTAAAACAATAGCCCCTTGGGTGGCTAATGTTATATTCGTGATTTTTTTCCCTAGAAATTTCACCATAATTGGATGTAAAAAGTTTAAACCTTAAGGGAACTCTTAGTTCTTCTCTCTACCAGAGGCGGCTCGTGAGATCCGGTAACAGTGGTTTTCATTCATTTGCTGAAAAATCAATTTACAAGAATCGATATTTACATATATTTAATTGGATAAAAACCACTGTTGCCAAGTAGTACAAGCTAAATTGTTCGCGAGAATTCCTTTCCAAATAGGATTTTAGCAAAAATATCGATATCGATTACAAAAAAATCCTGACATGATGGAAAAAATAGGTCATTTTCGAAATCAGCAAACCAAGTAATATAAAAATCATTGAAAATTTCATTTGTATTTTTTAAAAACTTCAAATTCGTAGGCCGGTGTTATAATGACAAATAGAGGTTAAGGTAGAATTTGACCCCTCAAAATAAGTTTCTATGTACTCCTTTGACTTTAATAAGTTATTTATGAGTGAATTATTGCAATATTTTGTTATTATGTGTATTATAAAACAGTAGAAGTGCTTTGAATGTTCATTTGTTATTCATACCTCTTTATATATATATATATATATATATATATATATATATATATATATGCATTATTTATATTATATTATATACATTACATTATACATAGAAATTACATATTGTTATGCGAAAATTTGGAGACTTTGTTACTTTCCCTGCAGAGCGACTTTTCTTGCAGAAGACTTTTCTATTACAGACAAGGGGAAAACATACTCTATTAAGTTACGTCGTACAAGTATGGGTGGTTTTGGCGACAAACGTGGCGAATGATTTTCGTCAAATATCACTAAGATATAATTAGCACTCCTAGACGAAAGTAACTAGGCATTTCCAGAAACCAGTAGAAGCCTTTAGAACTTTCTTTGCCGGGTAAATAAATAAGCCACTCGCTATGAATATTAGTTTTATTATAGAGAATGCGTGTAGTATATGCGGATTTTTATATGTGTTAATGTGATGATGGGATTTGAATTGCCGTTAAAACGAAATATATATAACTTGTTTTAGATTCTAAAAATAAATTTGGATTTTCTCAGAAAGAACGTGTCCTTTAATTGCGTGGATCTTTCCTTCATTCGACAGAAGATCAATCACGTAACAATATATAAATTATATTATATTACATAATATACAGGATATTTATACTAGAATAACCCAACTTTGAAAAGTTATAATTACAAAACTGAGGAATTTGCAGTTCTTTTGAACAATTGAAATTAAAAATAATACTTCAAAGTTTTTAAAATTATGAATATTCAATTTGTTACACTACCAACTGAAATACGAAATATATCAGTCGAAAAAAAAAATTCATCCTTCACTTTTTTCAGCCTATTCGGTGCTAGAGTTTGAATGGCGTTTTCAGTTCCTCACCATAAGTGATGGAAAAAAACCATTTATCTTTCAAATGGTAGCCGCAAATAAAAAAATATTCAAAAGGAGTTAAATCAGGTGTTCTTGGTTGCCATTTATTAAGAAAACTTTGGAACTCGTCCGCCGTGTGGTACCACTGAACACTGCGTTTACAGTGGTAGTCACATTGAATAGTTGTAAACTTAAAAGTGTTATTTTTAATTTAATTTGTCCCAAAGGGTGGTAACTTAGTTTTTTAATTGTAACTATTCAAGGCTGTTTATTCTTTTGAAACACCTTGTGTATTAATTACGTTATATATATTACATTAATCATATTTATCTTTTATTGCTAATACATATTATTTTTCCTCATATCTTTTTATTATAGAAACTTACTGATTAATTAAAATTGAATTATAAAATTTCGAAGTAATTTTAACATGTTAAGCATAACAAAATTGAATAAAAACGAAGCATAGTGATAGTGTAATTCACCTATAAAATATACATTAATGGTTTTGAATTTCGAAAGAATTTCATTAATTCTACGAATTAATGTATTTGAAAGACCTTTTTACGCTAGAGTTACATTTAATTTCTTAAGTGATAAACTTATTATATTTTTTCAAAATTCAAATAAGCAATTTGTAAAAATTAGTTTCATTCAATCTATTTTTAAGCCAGCGGAAATAACTTTTTTACAAAAATCGTTCTTTCATATGTAAAACATAGGAATAATTTATTCTTTTGGATGCATTATTTCACCTTCATTGAGCTGCGTTAAATTAGTTACTTGATTCGAATTATTTTTTAAAAAAATCTTATCTTATTATTTGTATCTTTTCAAAAATGAAA
Source organism: Nephila pilipes (assembly GCA_019974015.1). Classification (NCBI taxonomy): domain Eukaryota; kingdom Metazoa; phylum Arthropoda; class Arachnida; order Araneae; family Nephilidae; genus Nephila; species Nephila pilipes. The sequence continues at coordinate 196,952 of BMAW01009525.1, read as the reverse complement.
TGAGAGAGAGAAAAAATGACTGCACGCATAATAAGAGATTAAAATTTCTTCCTTTTTTTAAAAAAAAGTCTGAATATGTAAAGATCTTTTTTTTTTTAAAAAAAATATTTCTTTTTTTCCCGATGGTTTTAATTTTATAATTCTATATTCTTTAAGTAAGATGTATCCTAAGAGTTTGAATTCAGGTGGTGATTCTATTTGTCATTTCTTTAATAAAAATGCATTTGATCAAATAAAAACGAACCCCATTCAAAGGGGAAGAATATTTAATTGTCAATAATTATCTCCATCGCTTAGATATTTTATTTTATCCAATTAAATATCCTATAATTTTCCAAGGATAATTATAAAACTGTTTTTTGTCTTACCTATAGTCAATAAAAGTTATTCTATCTGTTGGATATATTATTATAATATAGTAGGACGCTGTTAAGCCATGGTTCTTATACTCTCGAATCCACTTAATTCGCGGTTTTACTATGGCTCTCTTTTTTTGATAACATTTTAAACTTTTTCAAATGACATCATGACTTCCTGTTAAGTGCAGATTTTAATAGCTTTCGTTTCTTTCTGCTTTATACATGGTGGAATAAACATGCAATGGAGTTTCACTTTGTAACAATAAACTTTTATTCCGAATGAGAGAAATTAAAAACACGAGAAAGGAATAAATTAATTGGCTCTTGCGCACCTGAAAACGAGCAAAAAAGATGCGCAGGGTTGGAGTAGAAATCTTTTTTGATATCAGAGCTAAAAGAAATAAATCAGCAAAATAAATCTGGAAAGAGAAATGTTAAGAAGAATTAAAAAAAAAAAAAAAAAAAGAGACGAGCAGAGACTAGCGTCCAAAAAAAGTGGACGAGGGAGCGAAAACCATCTCTAACCTTTGAATAAATGGGGAGACGAAGCAAAAGTGGAGAGAAGATAACAAACATTTGAGCGAACAGGGATACTTCAAAATAAGTCCAAAATATTTAAGGCAAAGAGTTTTAAAATGAAGCGATGGTCGTAAAACTAGATTGCTATCTAAATTCAAGTGAAGAAGAGGAGAAATAAGAATAATCAGAAACAAAGAAAACAAAAAGAGTAGTAGACAAAAGAAGGAGGCAAGTTCCCTGATCGTAAAGTGTAGATGGTGACCGTAGATACATGGTAGTGCAGATAAAAATCCGTATAAGCTGAGAGGAACAAAAGCTTGTCTTTGAGAAGTGTCCTCTTAAAGTTTGGGGCGAAGAGCGGATCGACCATTTTGCTCTTTTTTATTTATCACTTTTGGATTTGAATGTTTAGATTGGATATGAACCACCTTTTCTAGGAAAGTTAAAGTTCCAGTTTGGATGTTTTTTGAAAGAGATTTTTGTGTAGATAGTGTCACTGTCAGCGAGATAGATTTACGTTGAAGCATTTTTTATTGGTGAAATTTTAAGACCTATAAAGGTTTTTTTCTTGTTTCAGTGTTTTCCGTAATAATTAAAATATATTTGTGCAAAGATACATTTCAGATGCTGTGAGACGAAGAGATTGTGGACCTTTGAGACAGGGCCAAATCCAACAGATTGTAAAGCACCCGCTGAAACATTTGTTTCAGCGGGTTCTTTAAGTTACATCTGGATTTAAACCCACGATTTCATGGAAATAGTGCCGTCCATGAACACACGACCACCTTACTACAACTGTTATTCATCATATTCGATTCTCGTCACATCAATGCTCTTGTATGAGGCTACAACAGCTGCACGCCATTTAATTGAGTCTAACGCTGCCTCTTGGGCACTTCCCCAACTTGGTCATCTAAATGAATTTCTCTCTTCTACATCCATACGGCACCATATGTTGCCCCTGGTCTTCCTTTCGCTTTCCATCTGGTACCCATACAAGTCCAATTTTTGCAGTATTTTTTGATGGTTTTCTAAGTACAACACTCCCTCTATAATCGGGCACTTCATTTTTCGGGTGCTTCTAAAAACTGTCGTTTTTATACTATCTGACAAGTTTTACGAACGTTATTTTATACACTCTACTTCAATGGAATAAAGTAGATTATCGACACAAGACAGTAATTTTGTTTGAAGTTTTAGTTATTCTGTATATTTGACGTTTTATTTGTGTGTACTGTGTTAAATTTTATGCAATAATAAATCCCTTTTCGTTACTATTGATGATTTTCCAGTGGTCTAACTTTTTCTGTAATCTGGCGGTGCTTTGGTCCAATATATGCCTGAGCACGGAGAGAATATTATATATGTTCAATCCAAATCCAGCGTCGTTTTTCAATTTTAGCGAAAAAAAGATTTGGCAGATAATTTTTATTTAATTTGATATGTATCTGGCCAGTATATTTTAACAATCTACCTGAGGCAAGTAGTTCGGAAGTTATTTAATTTTTGTTCGTGTAATTTAGTGAGTTTCCATGTTTCACTTCCGTAAATAATTAAGCTGTTTCCTCTCCAATCATCACGTTTAGTGTTAGAGCTCCTTTTTTAGGAATTTTTACAATCGATTATTTTTTTCCATACATCCGGGACTTGCTCCTGCAACCATACAAGATTAAACGTCTGCTAATATCCTGTTTAATAAGCTACAATATTTAATATTTCTGCAATAGTTAATAACTTTGGTTTAATCAAGACTCGACGACTTATGGTTTCTTTTATGGTTCAAAGTCCTATCAGTTTCAATGGACAATATGATTAACAATTCAATTACAGATTGCTTATATTATACTAAAAATCTTGGTATGTCACTTATTTCATATTTATTTAGAGAAAAAAATAAATCCAGGCAAGAAAGAAAATAGTCAATTTTAAAGTTAGTTTATAAAATAAAAATTATTAATTTTTAATGAAACTGTAGATATTTATGAAACATTACATTAAGCTTAAAAGAAATTAAAAATTAATAACACTCATTATAAAAATTAAATGTTACGTTCAGTGAAAGATAAAAATCTGGCCATACTAATGAATCGAATCAAACAATAAGGTAGAATTTTATTTTAATATCTGTAACAATTAACATAACATTCCCTAATTAGCGATTGTTTGAAATAACAACGATTGTTTTTTATAAACTGTATCTTTTAAATATTTTTAATTTTTTAAAATCAGGAATGTCTTAAAATTTAATTAATTAATTGTAGGCTTAGCCCTCATCGGGTTTTTATTTATATACTCGTATTTATCTTTGCAATTTTGTTTACTAATCATTCTTTCCTTGAAAGCTCTAATTTACTATTCACTTAAATTTACTCAAAATATTATTAGCCACTCAAGAGGCTATTGTTTTAGTTAGATCACTTTTCAATTTTTTATCGCTTGCTTCAATTTTAATTACATTTAGCTTAAATATATTTAATTTAATAATTTATCATGTCCTTTAATTTTAATATAGGAAATGTTTACTATTGTCCATTTCTCGATATTTCATCGTTTACTTTAATTCTTATATTTAATTGAGTAATTTAATAATAATTATAAGAAAAGCGCACCATGGGTGGCTAAATCTGCTCTTTGCATATACCTTTTTTACATTGTTTAAAAGTTAATCCTCACTAAGAAATTCTTATACTTCTAGCTGAATTGTTATTTTTTATCTGTTCACTTGTGACAAAAACGGGTATAACATATAATCAACAATATTATTAATAACAATTATAAGTTGCTTACTTTTTATACTAAAATCCTGTTATGTCAATTATTTAATATTTATTTACCTACAAGGTAACATAAAAACAAATGCTTTCAATCATCTGGTATGTTTCAAAAATTTTTTAGCACGAAACTTTCGATATTCGCTTTCTATCAAAAAATATTTCAGAAACTTCACGGCAGCGAAAGCAAATGGCTGCATATTTCCATTGACAGTTAAGTTCCAGTTCTTCCAAACAGAATGCGAGGGAAAATAATTTTCTCCGATTTTACGAGTAGAAACTTTTACAAAAGAGAGAGAGAGAAAAAAAAAGTATTCTCTCTCCCGAATTTCTCTGAGCGAGTGGACTGCATTGAAACGAGTTTTGTTCCTCGATCTGGCTTTAGAATTTCCAATTTCTGTCTCGTGCGACTGTAATTCGCTTCACTTCAGAATAGCTCTTTTTTATGAAGGGTCAAGAGTACTGAATGGTTACAGAGAAGGACTGGGTTCAAGGCTATTTTTAGATTTTTGCTGAATAAGAAGTAATATCTGAATCGATATGCCAGAAACTCGAGAGATGGTATTCTATAAAAAAAGAAAAAAAAATATTTGAATTTTTTTTTCTCAGGGAAATGATGATACAGTGATATTTTCAATCCTTTTCAAACTATGAAAAGAGTTCAGGTGATTTCAATACAAAGAAAAATGTTTTGTTTGCTTTTTAAATAAATGCAATGAATCACATGTTTTTTTAAAATTCCTTTTATTGAGAAAAAGAGATTAGTTCGTAATCTTATTTGCAATTAATAGAGAAGGGATTTAGAATAAAAATATCTAGAAGTTTATTTACAAAAGTCGGATTAAGTTTCATAGTTAATTTCAATTCCTTACTACTTTTGAACCATGAGTTGCTTTGGGACAATATATATTTGGGTTGATTTTTCTTAATTTATTTACGAGGATGATTCAAAAAGTAACTGTGTTGGACGACAGATAGCATTGCTACGACTAATTGGTGTTGCCATTGGATGCTTACATCTGCTAAACGGCACAAAAACAAATTTGATACCGATTCACTGGTTAGTTTTGCTTTTGTAGTCATTTTCTGCAAAATCAAAATTTGATTGCTTCTGCTTCGATATATCGACGTTATTTCTTGTCGATTGTCCCGTTTATGAAACCTTGATTTTTCCTTCGTATTAGAAGCCCATCAGCAATGAAAACAATAGGCTCCTTCTGGTGAATCTACCACAAAGAAGGCGAAGACGGTTTCATCGGTCATAAAAATTATGACGACGAGTTTTTGGGATGGGAAAATTATCATACTCATATATATATATAAATAAAAAAAAATATACATATATAATTTAAACACACACACACTTCTACGCGGCAAAAGAGTGAAAAAAGAACTAAGAAGTAAAAACTAATTTTTCTTCAGCCAGTAAAAAATGAAATGAAAATTTTTGAAAATGATAGTTTAACTCCACAAAATTAAAAAAAATAAAATAAAAGTGAAGATTTTTAAATTCAGTATTTTTGACTAAAAATTGAAGTGTTGTCTGCATTCCTCACATAATTATGCTGTCGGAGTGCGCTCAACATTTCACTTTTTTTTTTGACAAAACTTTTCAGTTGGATTAAAAAATGATCACTTTTTCTTTTTTAAATTTATGATGATAATATTCTGTTATTTTCCGTATATACATTTTCATTTCATTTTTCACCGGATGAAGGAAAACTAGTTTTCACCTTTTAGTTCTTTTTTTTTGTACTTTTGCTACATGTGAGTGTTGGCTTTTAAAAAAAAAATCTATATACAGGGAGCCCACTTAAGTCCCTTGCCCCCTCTTAACTTCGGAACGGTTGCTACTATGTTTGTAAAAGTGGTGTCTATGTATAATAAAGTAGCCATGCGCTACTGAATGAAACCGCCTACTTCGTCCCCTGGTGGAAAACTGCGGAGTTAGCATTCCTATCTAAAAAAATGGAACGAGGTAAGGAAAAACAGTGATTTTTAAAGTTGCAGAATATCATCGATTAGGCACGAAAAGATAGCTTGTGGATATAAATGCGAAAAATAGAACGGTTAAAACACGGTTTGTTTTTTCGGGATTTCTTACATTGTGACGTCATGAAACTTGAACAGAAGGAGAAACGGTTATCTTTCGTAGATAACCGTTTCTCCTAAAACACGACACCGTAATGAAGCACAGTGGTATCGCTTGTGACCATTTTAACCGCTCTATTCTTTGCATTAATGTTCCCAAGGTGTCTTTTCGAACTGAATTGATGATGCTCTACAACTTTGTGAATTATTTTTTTCCATATCTCGTTTTGTTCTCGAGATAGGAATGCTAACTCCTCAGTGTCCCACCAGGTGGCGACTTTGGTGGTTGCATACAGTAGGGCATGGCTACCAGATAAAATCCAGATTATTGACGTCAAATTCGAATAGGCTGCAATACAGGTTAATGATACTTTTACGATAAGAAAAAGTAACATTATCTTTATTCGATCTTATCTGACAGCGCTATTATAGGGGAAAGGGGATAAAACCAGCACCCCTTCTTCTGTGCTGTTACCTATCAGCTTACATAGGAAATAGAACCGATCATATGTTCCAAATAATGCACACGCACGAACACACACACACACTTGTGTGAACATTTTGAGTACATTGTGCAATTGATTCCAACAAATAAAATGAATAAGGAATTGTAATGAATAAAAATACCATAATTTCTAGTTATTGCTTGTGTGATACGTGGTACCAACAATCATGAAGCAGTGGTTCTTAATTTTGGATGAACCCCTTTAATCTGTTTAAATTCATAAATGAAGGACGCGCAAAAGGCTATTGGACACAAAATCCTCAGAAATCTCACCAATTCATTCGGGAGGAAAGGGCCTTTACTTCTCTTTCTGTTGACCCATCACCCCTCTGGGTGACTCATATAAGTGCTGTTTCTGATCAAGATTGGCACACTACAAACTCTTCAAACATTTCGGGGACACATTCCTTATTTACTTTACGAACACACCTCACAGATATATATATACATAATTGAAACTTAAAACTTAAATATTACACTATGTAATCAAAAGAAACAAAATCAACAACTACTGGTATCTTACTTTACTACAATACTTATTACACTATAGAAATATTTACTTTTTGTCACATTTTAATATAAGTACTCATAATAGGAATTAATATTAAACGAAGATTCTCAGATATTTTTTTTCATTCAAACATATCGAAAAGTATTTTACGAAGTTTTAGAAATTCAAACCAAAAGAAACCTTCTAAGTATACTAATTGCATGATAATTTTTTGACAAATGTACTTAATATTGTCAAGGACTTCAATATTCGAAATGAATGGAGGTCTAATACTTTTCTGTCAAAAATGAAAATAACTCCAAAGAATCAAAAAGATGGACTAATGTATTTTGATCGAAAATTTCAAAATCTCATGTAATGAATATAGAATTACACACGTTATTTTCAATTTAGTGTTTGGATGATGTAGATACAGCAGAAGTAAATTTCATTTACGTAGACGCTAGAGGGCGCACCCGGTGAGCAAGAGGAAAAATTTTTTTTTTTTTGTATAGAAGGAGAGAGACCACACACCGATCCTGAAGTCGAAAGAAAGAAACCTCTCTGATTCTATCGCATAGGTCAAACTTCCTTAAAATAAATCTAGTTCCTACACCTAAAATGGGGAAACCATTTACGTTTCTTTTACTATTTCGCACTAACATGTCCGGTTGTAACGGTATTTTTGCATTCTTATTCGTGAAGCAGATTTTTCAAAGAATAAAATTTTAATGAAATTCGAATTTTTTTCTTACATTTTTACGGTATCGAGTTTCGTACCATGAAAGCATATTTACTCCTAAAAACCTGAATAGCCATTTTTTTTATTCCTTTCACTCTTTTGAAGGACGTAAACAACAACAATGTACCAAATTTATTTTCAAATCCAGTGAATGGAGGTCAGAGAATACCAAAAGACATCATTCACACAATAACAAAGCAGTTCTAAATTTATACAATGCCGTATTTATGGCTCAACATATCTGGGTCAACCGATTTGTATTAAATTATGCTATTCAACTGAGACAGGCAGACATACAGATGATAAATTAGACTCGATCTAAATAATGAGCTGCCTCCTTATCAGAAAAATAAAAAAATATTCAAATCCAAAATAGGATGATATAAAACTTAATAACTAATATATCTTTGTAGCCTGAATCCTCCAGGAAAATTTTTTCCCACACCATGAACAATATCTCTTCACTCCCTGAAGCATAATAACTTTCTAAATTACACGCAATATTTCCCAAATACGTTAGTTTTCGAAAGTTTAAAAAAGTGCCATTTTCGTTCTAATGCCGGTTTTTTTTAATATTCTCAGTAATAACAATAATAATGGAAATAAAAAAAATAAAAAAAAAAAAACTGAAATTGGTCTCTTTATGGAGGAGGGGAAGGTTTTTTTGAGCATGCACACCTACTCTGAGTCGTCCTGATAAGGTGCTTTTTCGGAGGCGTTTTGGAGGCGAGCTTCTAGCAAACGACGTCTACCCATGGTTTGGAGAATGTCCTGTAAAAAAAAAGAAGAAAGAAAGGGTCACTGGTAGATAATAGCTTGTGAAATAATTTTTGTCGAAATTGTGATAAGGCTCCAAATATTCCCTTAAATTATTTTTTTTTATCAGTAATAAAACTTGAATGGGAAAACTGAAAGAAGAAAAGAAAGTTCGTGAGAGAAATATACCGTTGCACATTAGATAAGATTTGGAACCTCCATAGTCAAGTGGCCACAGTCACGGTGTTTCAGCCGCGTCGTGGTTTTGAGACCTGATTCCACTAAAGACCCGTCGTGTAACGTGCACCGGCCTCAAGCTCGATGTAGGTTGAGAATTTATAGAGGCCCTAAGTCCTTCTATGAATTTGGAATTTTGGAGAGTTGGGTAATAGCTAAGGTATCCTCTCATCACTTGATAGTGATTCAAAATTACGAGATTCGCTTGCAATAACCCTGGTCTTGTTTCACAGTGCGACGTTGATAAAAATCAGTTATATAAGTCATAAACGTTATGTAAAAATTTTAAGTACAACACTCCCACAAAAATCCGGGACTTCAGCTTTCCAGTCGTGGTGTTGATCGAGCATTTTTACACAGGAAAATTATTATACAAAAAATTATTTTATGACTACTTCAGTGGAATAACATAGATTATCTGTTCAAAACAGTATAGTTTTTGTAGTTTTAATTATTTCGTGTGTTTTCTACTTCATTTACATGTACTGTGTTCGATTTTAAACAGCATTTCGTAGGTTTTCCTGTTTAAAGACGTTATTGTTAGTTATTTTCCAGTGTTTTTCCGTTTTTAGTAATGTGACTGTGATCTGGTCCGATATCTACCAGACTATTGAGAGGGTTCTGAATGACGTTTGTAAATTAATGTGTAACTACCTTATAATATATAATTGAGAACCACGGTTAAGTGACGAGGATGACATAGTAAATAGCTCGTACCATCCCGTGGATGCAGTAACCTAGTGGTCATGATCGTGAACTCGGAACCAGTATTGTTTTCATCAAATCATGGGTTTGAGTTTCGTTGCCATTAAAGACCCATCGTGTGGCTGGAATGATACATGGTATATCTGTCGAGGTTCCAAGTCCTCCCGTCGACGTGATGTGGAAGTTTAGAGAGGGAGGTGACAGCTCATGTGTCATCTTCAACACTTAACCAAGGCTCTAAATTACGATATCCATCGCCAGCAGCCCCCGTGTTGCTTCTAAATGTGACTATAATAAAGAATCAGACAATCCATACCAACCCAACACGAGAACTTTGAACTTTTATAAATTTAATGTGCATGATCCTCACCACCAAGAGGGTCATTAATTGAATCACAGGACTCGAACACGCTGCTTCTCTGAAAAGCTTCACCAACTCGATGTCATTATTATACACCACAATAGATGAGTGGTCATGTTCTCGAGCTCATGGGGTGCGTTGTTTCAGTCGAATCGTAGGTTCGAGTTCAAATGTCTATATAGACAAATCGTGTAGTGGGGCTGATGCACGTTAAACCTGTCGAGGCTCAAAGTGGTGAGGTGTGGAAGTTAAGAGGATACTAAACACGGTATCTTTCACATCACTTGATCGTGGCTCAGAAACGTGGGTAGATAACGTGGAGTAGAAATACCCATGGAAACACCTTCGAATTTGCTTATCTAGTCCTCCCTGTCTAAAAATGCTGCGATTTGGCTTTTTCCAAAAAAAGAAAGCTGATCTCTGCTTTATTGATCGAGAATGAATACCATGCTAAAATATTTTCCAATGAATAGATTTTTTTAGTAGTCAAAATGATTTTTAGTTCTTCATTAGTGGCCGGTAGCCTAGTGGTCTTTGTCGCAAACTCAGGGCCGGTGTTATTTTCGTCGAGTCGTGGGTTCGAGCCTAGATGCCCCTAAGGATCCGCTGTGTGGAGGAATTGATGCATGTTAAATCTGGTAGATTCGCCAAGTCGTCCCGTTGGCTGTTGTGGAAGTTTAGAGAGGAAGTTTCCAGCTCAGGTGTCGTCCTCGTCACACGACCAAGGTTCAAAATTAGGAAGTCCAATACTCTTCCTTTGCTTCTTTGTGCACACACGATGTTAACAAGTAATCCCAATCGCATTTCTTCATTAAAATGTTCCCTCTATCTCAACATTAACTAGAGCTTAAAATGACTTGTGAAATCAGTTTACATCCATGACTGAGAGAGAACTTACCTCTGCTTCCGGGTAGTCCTTCATAGCTGAGAGCACATCTTCTCTGGAAAGGCTGAAGAGTTCCGAATATCCCACCGAGCGGACGTCTGCGGTACGCCTGAAAAGATAAAACGACGATGTCTATTAAAATCGCATTTGCCTTTCGAGTCAAGTGACTACCAACTGATAAAAGTGAACTCACGCTTCGTTTATATCCCCAGATTAAGTACTTAAATTAGTAGAATGAATCTCATCAAAGTGGGAATTGTTAAAGGAATTAAATAGAGTTTTCGTTTGAATTAAGTTGTGACACGATGGCACGATTTTCCTTAGCCAATGTCGCATTTGCGTTACATTGCGGGTTGTAGTGATAGACTTTGTAAAAGTTACCACTGTCAGAAAACGAGGATGCTTGAAACGAGGTTTTGAAACCAATTCCTTTTTATTTCCTTGACAATGGAATTGTGATTGAAATCCAGGTTTGGTTATTGGTTTTTCAACTTCACATTAGAGTTTTACAACGAGCAATCAGCGACAGATATCAATATTTCAAATTATGATCAGATGGGAGATTCGTATTTATTTTTATTCCATTTTTTATCGATTGAACTTCTTCTAAAGTGGGCCCACTTTCTATATTGGCTTATTAAAAATGGATTAAGAAATGAATTGAACTGCATTTTCTAATTTTGCTTATAATTCTCGTCTAGGATACAAACGATAGGAGTGATATAACTAGTTGAATTTATGCTATGAGTAAGATACACGAGTATTATTGTACTTATTCCTATATATGAAGCAGATTTAAATTGAAATACATCGAATTTGTGGATTTATATTCAGGTATTAACCCGCTTCTTTATTTATTTGCAACGAATTTATTTCCATACTTCTATTTAGTTTTATTCCGTTTTCTTTAAACAAAGTTTACTTTTTTTTTACATTTTTCAAGCAGATAGTTTGTAATACAGGATGTTTCGAAACTCGTGTGGTATAACTATTTAAGTGGTGATAGAAAATATCGTAACAAGTACGAATATGTACGGTTTCACCAATTCAAAGTTCGCACAGTCACTGAACATTACAATTCAAATCACAATATTTCATCAGCAGAAATCGTCTACATACACTACTAATAGCATGCATTCGATTTTTGATACACGCAGGGACTCATATACATGTGATGACACCGTATTTTTATTTTATTTTAAATTTATTTAATTTTAAGGACTTAAAAACAATCTAAATTTCTATCATCTAACTACACGCGCGTATTAGCTTCAACTCGTAATAAGGAGATTCGATATGATGTATAAATTCTTGCATTTAGCTCTCGACTTTTTTCTACATTTTTTCCTGGCTAGTTCCGCTTTGCGTTTCACCTGCCTCTAAACGGTACCTGCCAAAAATTACGAGGTTCCTATTAAAATTTTTTAATTTTACCCTCTCATCATAGTTAAATAAAGTTAATACCATAATTTAATAAATTTTCATAATTAAGAATTAGCTATCTAAAATTAGGATCAAGGCAACAAGACATTCGATATTCGACAGAATGAGGGACTGCCGAAACAAACTAAGAGTATATGTTATGAAAGCACTCATTGTCATTGGATGCTGTAGCCGTAAGCTAAGAAGCATATATAGCAATGGGCAGAAACCACCTCCCTCTAGTTTCCTGTTATGTTCGAAATTACATAATAACCCTCTTTTTTCTCTCTCTCTCTCTTAATCCCTCAAGAAGCTATGGAAGAAAAAAAAATAGACATTTTCATTTTTCCAGCTACAATAGTTAATTAAAAAGGACATGCAAACTTATTGCATATATACTCTTCAAAGAAAAGCCTACATGTTTCTACTTGCTTCTAGAAGTCTGAAAATTCATCGAAGACTACTTAGGATTGTCGCCAAATTTGGTGCCGACAGTTGGTGACTAAAAAATCGCCAAGTCTTTTGCCAAAGTCCCCCCTATGAATTTAATATCATTTCTTCCCGTATCCTCACCTTGTCTGCAAAGCAATTTTTTTTGCAACAATCGTCGTTTGGTGGGTAAGAGAACAAAGTCCAAGCATTCAGCTTAACAAAATTTAAATAAAGAGCTTCGGGAAATGGACGAACAGAGAACTGACAGAACAAAATAAAATACTAAATGAATCAATCGAAGTAAGAGCGAATCTCTTACCTTGACTTGAAATAAAGATTAACTTACCACTTTTAAAGATTAACTTACCACTTTTAAAGATTAACTTACCACTTTTAAAGATTAACTTACCACTTTTAAAGATTAACTTACCACTTTTAAAGATTAACTTATCACTTTTAAAGCCAGATAACAGAAAATTCGGGACTTGATTCCATGAAAAATCAAGACCGTGGTAGCCCAATGGTTGAAATTGTGAGCTGCGAGGCCATAAGGTGATTACATAATTGTTTCATGGTTCGAGACAGCTATTGGGAATAATGGGAGCTGTTTCGAAGTTAAATCGATTTGGGGCTTGAAAGCTACATGTGACTGCGGTGTGTAAATTAGGAGAATAAGGACTAACACAGCATGAGATGTATTCATCAATTGATCGAGCTTTCTTATTACGAAATCTATTGTCATTATCAATCTGTTGTAAGAAGTAATATTGATGGCTATTCAAGGAAAAATAATGATGTCTACTTAAGAAGAAATAATGATGGATGCTGTGAAATAATGATGACAACTTAAGTAAAATAATTATGGCTTCTTAAGGTGAAATAATGATGGCTACTCAAGGAGAAATAATGATGGCCGCTGAGTGTAAAGTAGTGATTGCTACTTAAGATGAAATAATGATGAGTGCTTGTGAAATAATGATGGCCAATTAAGGAGAAATAATGATGGCCAAATATGGAGGAGAAATAATGGTGAAAGGCGCATGAAAAGTGTTGAAGAACCTCTAAAAAGATAAGATTTTCAGAAAAGCTCTTCTTAACTTTGAAAAAATGGTGACAATTCTTTCAGAAACTAATTGAATTTTGAATCAGACTTCTTGCACATGTTCATAATGAAGTGCAACAGCCACAAGCTCTTATACCAGAGCATTTATTGTTTCCAAGGTGGGAAAATATTTGTTATCCTGTACATTTTTCTATCATTTCGGCAATGCACCATCTAATTGGGAAAGATTCTCTTGAAACAGATTTGGAAAAGATCGAAAAGAATTATCTTCTCGAGAATTGTTATCTGCACATGATTTACTACGTCTCTCAGGCATGTAAGAAATCTTGAAAAAAGGTGATGTAGTATTGGAGGTGAATGAAGTCAAAATTATTGCAGCAAGTTAGAATTATAAAAGAAGTTTATATCGTTTGAGATGATTTTCGTATTTGGTTCGTACTGCTCAAGAATGATATTGGAGACAAATTCAATTAATTTATAAATTCGATATTTAAACGTTTGCGATATTAATTATTTAGGTAATATATTATTAATTTGTATTGAAATTTCGGTAGTGATGTAGTTATATTGTTTAGAATTTATTATTTTTTGAATTTATTTGGACTTTTTTTTTGTATTTTGACTTGTTAAGTTAGTGTGCTCTTAATTGTGGCGAGACGAACGACAAATACAAATGTGGTTTAGTTTCTTTTGATGAAATTATACGTTTGCTTAGTAGTCGAAGAAATTGAAATTAGAAGAAATTGAAATTGAATGAGAGAAGTTGGCTTTTTTATATTTCAATCAACATTAACAAATGTATTCCATAGGATAGCCGATACTCTGCGCACGTATAGCGCAACAAAAGACGAAACATAGAATAATTTCTTCCGAGAAAATTGTAAGTTAGACCCATTAGGCGTTCCAGTGCCCTCTAGGCCATGATAGCCTAGTGGTCATGATCGCGGCCGGTGGTTTTCGTCGAATCGTGGGTACGACTCGACTAAAGACCCTCCGTGTAGCCGGGGTTGATGCACGTTAAATTTGTCGTGGCTCAAAGTCCTCCCGTTGGGGTGGAATGGAAGTTAAGAGAGTGGTGTCAGCTCAGGGGTCGTCTTCTTCTCTTGACCGAGGTTCAAAATTACGAGGTTCCGTCGCCAATAGCCCTCGTGTTGCTTCTAGTGCGACGCTAATAAAACTAATAAATCAATCCAGTACCCTCTATGTTGTAGGATAAATTATTACAGCACTTGTTATTAACATAATTGTGACGTCATAATTTTTGTTACATGTGGAATAATAATGTCTTCATTTTGTTAAGTAGCGCATACTTTTTAATGGAACTCAGACTAAGTAGAAACTTAGTAACATGTTCGAATACAAGAATAAAAGAGTGCTCAAATGACGAGCCATTTCTTTTTTAAAACTGAAAATCATTACATTGCTTATGGTAATAAGAATTATAACAGAAAGAATATAAAATAAACTGTTCGCTCTTACTATTGTTTGCTTTTGTAGTGTAAATAATTAATTTTAAAAGTAAGGATAAACATTCCAAATTGTTACTTAAGAAAAGTTTGCATTTTTTTGGTACGCTACTTATATTCTTCAGATTCTCAGGTACTTTCAAATATATTTTTTTGAGTGAAATACACGCTTGGCATCAATTAGTTCTCTAAATAGATCTTAATTGAAATAGAACGCGTAAATGACATTCCCTAACTATATCATTTAATAAAATCCACATTTCCATTAAGTTAACTGGTTATTTATTCTGGAAGAGTAAATAAGAACCTTTTAAAAATAAATGCTTGATTATGCCCTAAAATAGAAAAAAATAAGTGTTTCTGGAAGAATGTCAGCGATTATGAAAGATTTATAGAACATTTAAGTATCGATCAAAAGACTCGTTAAAGAATAAACGACAGGACTTTTTATGGAAGCAGTTTAAATATTTTTTTGGTCGTATTGCGAGACATCTTCCGGTTTTAAATTAATATTTTCTTGTTGTTTTCTTCAACCCTCACCCTTCGGCAACTTCTACTTCTTTTAGAACACCATCTCTCTATTCTTGTCGAGTAGCTGGAATGGATTTCTATTAAAAGATTTCTTTTAAACAAGAAAGAAAAAGTAAGTTTCCGGAAAAAAATGGCGCGACACTTTTTGTTCGAATTTCGGATGGAATAACTTTTTTTTTTACTAACTTTATATTTATTTTTTATGGAAAGAAGTGTAACTTTCTAAAATTATAAAATGGTACAGAATGTCTTTTTTCCACTCGAATTCTTTTTCTTTCATGCAAGTACACGCGATAAAAGAAGATTGTGAGACAGTTCTGTCAAACAGGACACCGCAATAAGAGAGAGAGAAATGAAATTGGTAGAAGGATTTAAAATTAAAAAAAAGGGCAGAAAAAATGACGTTGCTTCCATTCGATTTTCTAAGATTCTCATTTCCTACGAAACACGAGATTTGGTTCTTAAAGAAAGTTTCCACCTACCTATTGAGATATTTCAAATTTTTTTTTCTTTTTCATCACTCTAATGCTTTTTTTAATAAAAATCTCAAATTACCTCGTTTTTAATCTTCGGAAACGAAGTCGAATTAATGCTCTCTTTTGTGTGAGTTACCTCTCCCGTATTTTATTTCAAATTTTTGAGTCATGGTATTTGAGAATAAATACTTTATATAAACTCTCCTTTTTTATTAAAAGCTGTAAATTATTTTCTCATTGTGTAGTTTTTCATACTTGTCTTTCTCTGTTACATGAAAGATTTTCAACAATTAGAAAATTCATCGACAACAGAAGAAAGTTATTGAAATATACAACCAGACTCCATTAACTAGCGGTCGTCGGGGTCCAAGATTATTAAACCGAGAATTATAGAATAAATAAAAATTGAGTTGTAATATAAATTTTAATATCAATATGAATTTTCTACGTTACGCTTACACATCTTTAGTTATCACAGAAAACACCTACATAAGAAAAAAATAATCTTTATAACTCTTAAAATTTTACTAATAAAAATGGCTGAAAGTAAAGCTAATTTTACTGATCTCGGGTCTTGAAACATAAGGTCTTACAAAAAAAAAAAAAAAAATCCAAATTAGAGCATTTCTAAGAGAAATAGTGGTTTCATGTCCAATTCAAACATTTAAATCTGATAAAGATTAATAAAAAGTTCTCAAATGGTTCATTCCTTCTTACCACCAAATTTTTAGAGGTGTCTCAAAGATAATCCTTTGTTCATCTCCACTTTATCCGATTATTATTGGATATATATTACAGTTATGTCGAATTATTATTACTTTGTCGGATATATATTTTTTCCAGCTTATAAATATCATATTTTAGAAGCTTTATACTGAACTAATGAAAAGTATGAGGTAGTAGCGTTAATTGCGTGCGAGTGTGGAGAAAGGATAAATATGCTGAAATTCTGAACCATAATTTGAATTCATAAACAACTCGTCTGAACCATTGTTCAATTAAATGAAAAGATTTTGATGAAGCTTTGATTTTATAAAATCACAACTGTTCATTTATTAATAAAGGTATTGATTCCAAGTTTTTATTATGTATGATATAATTAAAGATAATGTTCCTGAAAAAATAGAATTATATATGTTACTCTACCAGAAAAATCCTTTTAATTTTTCCAGAGTATATATTAACATGAAAAAGGTAAACATTTCTCTCTTGAAATAAATATTACTGCAAATTTAATTATCTATAATTTTTAATTTTATGTTTAAATATTCCATTTACTTTTTATTTTTATTAGTTTGAATTAAATTTAAGCAAGCAAGATAAAAAGATAAATTGGGTTTAATTTTAGAATCCTTGTAATAATTCAAAACAATTAGGTCATCAATATATATGTAAATAATAATAAAATCATTTTTATCTACATAGTTATGATAATAATGTAAATAAATGTTAATTATTACTTGATGGTCCTCCTTGTGAAATACATTTAATTTGTATAGATTTTTACCATTATATTTAATATAATTTTCTCTAAGTATGGGGTCAAATAGTAACACAGATTTTTAATTAATAAATTTGGGAAATTTTGGAGTTAAAAAGATATGTGGATATTTAATGTTATTAAATAGAGCTCTAATTCTATTTTTAATTTATTTACATTTAAAATTATTTTCGACATAAGCATTGTCTATTTCTAGATGTTTATTAATAATTACCTTTTAGTAAAATTTACAGATATTTGCTTAATTATTGGGAACTTTGTCAACATAACCTGTTATAAAGTTCTTTTGTAGTTCTGTAATTTGTTTTTTAAATTATAAATTTTTTTTATTGCCTTTAGATTCGAAGTTTGAATTACCGTATTAGCTTGAATAAAATGCGACATATTTTAACCAATCATTTCCGGTTAAAATATTAACTTTTACTATATTTGAGGTCTAGGTAATGGAATGTAACAACTCTTCTTATTAATTTATAATAAATAATAATTATAAATAATAATAGTCTGTATTATTAATTATTGCAATTAAGTGCTTATCTGACTAAATTATAATTTCTTTGTAAAAGGAACGAAATGCATAAAATCCATCATTTTTTCCTATCTTTATTAAAAGTGTTGGTGTCGCATTAAATTTGATGTCGCGTTACATTCAGACTACATGGTATCCACCCATATAAAATACAATATTATTTTATTTAAAAAAATACCAAGTCAATTTTTCAAAACTATAGTTATATAAATAAGAATTAAGAAATTTTATCAATGAAAGTATTTAATTATATGGAAAATATAGTCTTTATTGAAAAGTTAGTTTTATATGTTATTTATTGAAGAATTCTCATTGTCAATGCCTGATATTAATTCAATATCACAATTAACGACTCTATTTAATATAATTATTTTTTCAGTACAATGCGGATCACGTTTTAGAAGTCAATACAATAATAATATTTTCTTTTTTCTTTTAAAAAAAACCTATACTAAAAATTTCATTAATATAAAATGTATATGGAATTAAGAACATTTGATTGTATCTAATGCTATAAGAAATAATTCACGGAATAATATTTAATATAAACTTATTCGATATAAGTGCTTTTGCGTAAGTTTTCATGTGTTATAAATGTAAAATGCGGTGCAAAATATACTTTTATCGTCTAAAACAATTCTTAAAAAAGACTATTTTTCAAACCACGATTTTGACAAAATTATATTTTGTGATATTTTAATTAAATTATCTTCTTTCAATAAATCCTTTTTGAAACTAGAAAAGATGAATAGTTCATTCTGCCTCAACAAATTAATGTTTCCTTTCCTTAAGAAATCTTGAGTTCTTTCATTCAGAATAATAAGATCTTTTAGTGAAAACAATTAACTTCTAAAGACGAGTGTCTAATATAGATATTGTATTTACTTTCCTTTCTCTCCCGAAAAAACTCGAAGGCTTTCAGCAAAGCTTTGAAATTCAATTATCTGACCCAAATCGACAGTTTTGTTCTTCTTTTCACTATTAATGTTTTGATAAGAAGTTTGATGTACATCTTTCTGATAAATTTTAAATTAAACATTAATTTGAAATGTGTATTTTGAAATATTATTTTAAGGATATATATATAATTTTTTTAAAAAAAAAAACTGTTTTTTTTTTTACAAAAAGGAAATATGTAACCGTTCATTTTTTTAAGATTTAAATTAATTTATCGCTTTAAGACTGATTGATTGAGTGTTATTAACTTTTCACTTAGAAGGAGCTTCAGGATTATTAATGATGGACGTCGTCATTTTGAATCTCAGTAAAGTGACGAGAATGATACCTGAGTTGGCGCTTCCCTCTCAAAAATTTCGATCCATTTTTAATCCTCCAAACGGAAGATTTAAAGCTTCTACAGATTTAATGCGCATCAGCTCCGCTACATATTAATCAGATTTTTTAAAAGATTATTTATTAGCGTTGAAAGCAGTAGCAACACTAGAGCTATTGGCAACAGCGCTTGTAATGTGCAACTTCGGTTAATTGACAAGGATGGCACCTGAGATGGCACCTCCCTCTCCAAACTTCCATATCACGCCAACATGAGGACTTTGAACTTCGACAAGATTTAATGTGTATCAGCCAAGCTACACAGTGGGTCTGACGTTTCATCATTTCTCGATCCCGCGACTCGACAAAAACAACGTTGACCGCGAGTCCACGATCATGACCCATAGGCTACCGAGTCCACGTATAAGCTTCTAAGAGCGATATTAATAAGGAATCAACCAATAAATCTTTTAATTCCTTTGGGGACTGAAGAAAAGGGGGGGCCCACACGGAAATGAGGTTCAGGGACTTCATTTTCGTTCTGAAGACGAGGTGAAAGCTTCTATTTAAGACAGGAGTCGACAAAAACCATCGCAATTCTTCACCAACGGGTTTGTCCTACTATTTAAGCATTGAAGAGAATGCGTGGAAAGGGACGAAGACGATGTCGAAAAGTGCATAATGATTTTCACAGAGGATACATGCAGCTTCGAGGTACAACCTTTGATTGATTGATTGTTTATTATGTCAGGTGTTATCAATACCTCAGCTAATTTTACCTTCACCAAACTTTCACATCATTCTTGACAGATTTAACGAGCATCAACCCCGCTATATGACGGGTCTTTAGTTGTGTTTGAACTCGAGAGAATTCATGCCGGCCGGGAATTCCTGACCATGACCACTAATTTATTCATGATCTTTCGCTCTTGAGTTCAGATTAAACGTTATAGAATTACTATTTCTTGCTCTAACGAAGGAGCATTTTAGCCTGGTTCAATAACGGATTAAATAGTGGTAGAGTAAAGTTACGACGTTTGATGTTCTATTTAATTGAATATTCCACGTCATCATGATTAAGAAACAATCACGATTAGGTATTATTACATAAAAGTACTATAGTTGAACCTCCCTATAATGTACCCGAGATATAGTGAGCTCTCAATTATAGTGAACTTTCTATGTGGTCCCAACTGAACTCCTATTTAACTAATTTTGTTTTAAATGCTTATAGTAAACTCCCGAGAAAATTGGTCCACTTATAGTGAACTGAAATTTCATTTCCACGGATTGTTTTCTAGCTTTTCAGACGAAATTCTATGCATTCGTATTAGGATTCTCCGAAGTACAGCATTCCATTTAAACACTTCCCGTCTAAAATTTCACTCTTTCTATTCTCCACTCTGTTTCTAAGAATCAACAACTGTTCCAAAACCCGATAAACAATGTCCCTCTTTTCCCACTCTCCCCGCTGTTCTTAAGAATAAACTGATCCATCCACTCTTCAAAAAACTCCTGGAAAAATCAGAGCAAAAGTGTAACAGATCATAGAAAGGATCTCAGATTCCCTCTCCATTTCTACCTCCAGGGTCTATTTCCATATGCATATGACTGTTTCGGACTGATAAGATATTTTATCATCCCACTAGTAATACTAAAAGGTTGATAAAAAAGTTCCGTAAAGAGGAAAACTTTTTGAATGGAGAATAAAATTAAAATAATCAAACGTAGAAGATGAAGTAAATAAGTTGGCGATATTCAAGCAATTATACTAATCAAAATCTACAGTTTCCAACATTTAGAAAAATCGTATCAAGATCTTCCATGACGAGAAAAAAAAAATTGGATGGAATTAATATCCTTCGTCTCGGGATGATTCTGTTTAGTAGAATTTATCACCTCATCTTAATTAAACATGAAAAATAGGTTAAAATTATAACAATTAATATAAAAAATAAATTTTTTTAAAATGAACTCTGAAAATAGAGAGAAACCAAAACCATTTGCCCTGAATCTTTCTTTTAGGCAAATTGCGGCATTTAATGTAGTATTAAATATTTTTGGGCACTGTCGGGAGAGATTGATATTGTGAACACACACACACACACACACACACACACCACACACACACCACACACACACACGCACCATCCACACTTACACCCACACACGCACACACACTGCACACACACACGCACACACACACACACGCACGCACTATTGGTGTCATAGGCTGGCTGTTTCAATCACATTATGTTGATGTCGCAAACTGTGTTTCATCGTATAGTTTCACAATCACAAATCAAATATAACAACAAGATATCATAAATTTTACACTGTAACTAATGAGATTAAAACTTGCAATCCATCAAATTTATTTACACTTAAGGAAATTTTATAGAAGTAATTGCAATTTCCACTTTTTTTTTTCTCTTTCCCTTCCTGATAAATGTATAATTATTATTTTGTTTATATTTAAATTTGAGTTTTGTTTATGTTACATTTTTTCAATTTTAAAGTCGTGAAAACTAATGTTAAAGGGAAAAAACTACACTCGTGTGGACCTTATTAAATCGTGATTCCTTAACTTGTAGTTTTACCGTGGTTTTCTTTTTAAAATTCGAGTTAACATTTTTTTTTAAAATCAGGATGTTCTCTCAAGTGCAAATATTCAATATTCATACTTTTTAAAAATTTTATTCATCGTGAGATAATCATGTCCCGGAGTTCCGATTTGCAATAGCAAGCTTATATTTCGAATGAGAAAAAGTAGAAACACGAGAAGGAAATAAATCAAATGGTGCGTGCACAGCTAAGAACGAGCAAAAAAAAAATATTGGAGTAGATTTAGTTTAGTTTGTATAAGCGTCACACTGGAAGCAACACGAGGACTATTGGCGACGGACCTCGTAATTTTGAACCTCGGTCAAGTGACGAGGACGACCCCGGAGCTGGTACTCCCTCGCCACACCAATGGGAGAACTTTGGACTCCGACAGATTTAACTACATCAGCCCCGGCTACACAGCGGGTCTTTTGCGGCCAAGGATCGAACCCGCGACTGAACGAAAACCGCTGGCCATGAATCCGAAACCATGACCACTAGGCTACCGCGGTCACTTATTGGAGTAGAATAAGAATCTTGTACTGAACCAGAAGATCCTCAAGTCCTCCAATCTAAATCAAGTAAATGGCTACTTCCCTCAAAAAAGAGAGAAGATAAAACCCGATTAAGTGGAGATGAGCAAAAGTTTTTTTTCAGATGAATCCTTTAAAAACTTAAGGCTAAGAGAGAGTCGACTATTTTAATATTTTTTTTATTTATCTTTTTTTGAAATTAAATGTTTGCATTGGATATGGATCCCTATTTCTCGTAAAGTGAAATGTTGCAGTTAGAATTTCTTTTTATAAGGTATTATTTTCAAGATATTGTGGTCTGTGAGAGGAATTATACGTACAACCATTTTTTTATTGGTGAAATCTTAAGATTTGTAAAGATTAGTTTCTTGTATAAGTGATTTCGGTAATAATTAAAAATAACGTCGGAAGAGTGTATGCATAACGCAGAAACTTCATATTGATGTTGGAATTTATATTATTGCTCAGTCTATAATAAAACTGTAACTCGCGGTTTAATAACCAGTGAGCCCGACTAACGCGAATTAACGCGGTCCGATTGTATCATAGTTCTTAATCTATCTTGAGAGAGTATTTGGTTTCATCGATATCTAAATAAGTCAGTTAAAAATAATCAAATTAAAAGTAACATATAACTATATTCCTCTTATTTAAAAACACACCTTAGAAGTACATTGCATGAAAAAAAAATCTACTTTAATCTTCGTACTTTTTTTACTCAAATATTTTTCATTAATATTAAGAAACGTTTTGGTTTAAGTTTTTTTTTGATCAATTTAAACATTACTTAGATTTTTCTTACAATGAAAGACTTATCTGAATTTTCAACGAGTTAATAATTTATCCTGTGACTCGAAAATAACGTTTTCACGACTGTAACTTTTTATATTGTAATCTGAATTTCACTGTTCTTGTACTTGGAAGTTATATGAATTCTCTATATAATAAATTACTTTATTTGTTTTCAGGTCTCATTGGTGAGCTGAGAACTGAAGAGGATCACAACCACGTGGTCTCGAAGCTTCATTGGACCTTGCGACTATCAGCTCTTCACAAAGATGAAAGAGAACCTTAATACATATTAATTTCGTTCGCTAATTCGAAATATTATTTTCGTTAATTCGAAAGCTGCCATTAAAGTGTGGTGCCGACAACCACCACCGGAATTCTTCTCCACCGAATATGCCCGACCAGTCACACGTTGAAGCGAGTGCGAGGAAAAGGATAGGGACTATATAGAAAAGTGTACAATGTATCACATGGATCATACAAGAAGAATTGTAAATATCATGTAGCGGCTTAAAAAGTTATAGTCCCAGTGAAGTTACTTTTCAACCAAGCTTCATACCTTTCACCTAAAACAGATTTCTACAAGATAGAAATAGCAAATTACCTGTTGAAGCCGTCTAGATTGAGAATACCAATTTCGCCGAAGAAATCACCCGCTCTCATGTGGGTTAGAACCTGTCCTTTGTCACTGAAATGGAAGAAAAAGAAAAATAAATAAAGAGCAGCTCTCTTTCCCCAATCCTTTAAGCCAGAGGTATTCAACCTTTTATACTTTGGGGAACCTTTCGAGCTTACTATTTTCTTGAAGAAACCTCTTGATAAAAATAAAATTTAGCAAAATAAAATTTAAAAAAAAGAAATCAAAGCTTTATCCTGCTCAAATTTTCAAAATTATAATTGTATCTTTACTTTAACACAATACAAAATAAGATAAGGCAAGATATGTAGCTAATGATTTCTAAAATATATACATTAATGTATATATTTCTATATATATTAATGTGTTTTAATTAATGTATTTGAAGTACGTAACTTCTACGAAATTTAAGATTTTATTTTATCCATGAAATAATTGTATTTATTTTTTCAAACAAACTGCCTTTAATAATTCGATATTTTATAAGAATTAAAATTTTAGTTTTGGCACTTTGATTTAGCAAGTAGTGATCACTTGCAGAACCCTTAAGTCTTAGGGAACTCTAGGGTTCTACGGAACCCAGGTTGAAAACCTCTACTTTTAGCATCTCCTTCCTTTCTCTACCATAAGCTAGACCCTCACTGTATGTTAAGGTTTCTCATGTATCGATATTGTTTGCATATCCAGAATAAGGATGAATATCTTTCCAGTATAGCAGAAAATTCATGGCAGATGAATTACACTTAAAATGTATTATATGTGCCGAATAAATCTAGATAAGAGTAGAATGTAATATTCTTGATATACAAGGGGGAGGGGTAGTGAAGGATTGATTATCATGATATAACCGAGATATTTGGTTAAAATTTGTTCTGTATATTACTTGATCCTCATGTACACAATGTTACAAATTACAGCTATTCATTTTGATTTGTTTGGTTTCAGGAAGTTGTAGATTGAAGTAGCCTGTAGTATCAAAAAATTTAAATTATTTCTAAAATAATCGAGATAGAAGCTCACTTTTTTTTGTTATTCTTAAAACTTCCGAATATAGTCACCCTCTAGAGTTTTACATTTCTTTCATCGTTTCTTGACTTCTTGAAGGCAATCATCGTAAATTCATCAGATAATAAAGTTTAAAGGAAAAAAAAATAACCTTCAAGGAAGAATGTTGATAGATATTATTGGAAAAGTAGATTAATTGTTGAAAATGTGAATTCTATGGATTTTCAAATTTCTCTGTTCTTTTCAAAACTACTCTATTTTATCCATTTGAATGTATAAAAGTGCATCCGAAAGAGCAAAAAATAATGAAGGTTTTTCAGAACTACATTTCCTCTCTGATTTTTGAAAATGTTTTAAAATATTATTTAAAGATCGGAAAACCAACAAACGAATAATTAAAATTGGAATAAAAATATTTTTAAAAATCGGTGGAAAGAGGAAGTTTCGTAGAAACTTTCGTAATTATTTTTTCTCTTTCTGACGCACTTTTTGAATTCAAATACTTAGAATGACTGCAGTTTAAGACGAAAGTAGAAATCCCATAGTATTAACGTTACTTTCACGAAATCAAAACTGCCGATAGATGGGAGCTTTTATGATTCGTTCGCGGATTTACCAGTTTTAAAAATATTTTAAAAATTTGGGTAGAAATATAATTCCGCTGAAGCGTTCATTAATTTTTACTCTTTCGGATGCTTTTTCACTTTTAATTAGGTCAAGGAGTTTAGATTTGAGAAGAGAATTAGTAATTCCAAAGGATTAACATTACGTTAACGAAATAAAACCAGCTGGTAGACAGCTGCACTAAATTATAATTAACTATTCTGTAGTTAATCATTAAAATTAAGTTTTTACTTTGTATTGGAAAAACCTTTTGATTGTGATACATATCACCGCAAAATTACATTTTAAATATTTTTTCCAGGATTTATAAGAAAAAGAAAATTTTGAAGGTAATTTATGATTAGTTAATGGGATTTCGTCCGAGAAACTCTATCTCTACATAGTTATATTACGTGGTTTCCAAATATCATAATATTTGTGCTTAGCATTTCGCAACAGCTTATATCAGAATTCATTGGCCAATGGAAGTCTCGAACTCATAAGTAAAAAGCGGAAGTGAAATTAAAAACAAAATTATTAATAAGCGAACTAAGATTTTCAAAAAGTTTTGGTGAAATAATATTTTAGCCTACATCTCGATGACGGAAAATAAAATGATGCCAAATCACGCCAAAAGGGCTACATTATGGTAGGGTCTAGTAAGAATACATCATTACTGCCAATTCGAAGCCCCACCGCGCTTATTTTTTTGCTCCATTTTGTTTTCCACTGCCAAGGCGAGGGCTAAAATACTAAGGTTTTTTGCAACTTCATTGATTTTACATTTTAACTTTTTCTTTTCAATTTATCTTTTTCTTTTCAATTTATCTTTTTCTTTACTCGTATTTTTTTGTTTGTATTGATTTCAATTGCAAATCTGGGGTGATATTTGAGGTGGAAAGGAATTATTTCATTTATTTTCAATATAAAAGGTAACAGCTAAGGTTTTATTTTATAATTGCTAAAAGAAATTTAAATATTGCTTTTAATTAAATCTATATATTTTTTTAACCGTGTATATACATAAAATAGACATCAAAAATGAAATAAAAATTATTATAACAAACCTACATCACAGTTATTACGCGTAATTTAATTTTATTACGTAGAATTCTTAAGTAAAAAGCTTTTCAAGTTTATTTCTATAAGACTTTCGATAGAGAAGAAAAAGCTAAATTGTAAAATAAACTTTTACTAAAGTAATAAGCTCATTAAGTTTTATTAAGTAATTAATCAGCTTTTCTCTAATTAATTTATTTTTAATTAATTTTCCCATTCTTAATTAGAAAATTTTTGTTATGATATTGATTTTGTTTTCCATTTCGAAATAAATTTTTTCTCTCTTTAAATGTAAAGATATACCGAAAATTGAAGATTTATATTGCGTTTTGTTTTATTTTCAAATTTATATTTTGTATTACGGCAAAGTAATTTTATTTATTTAAGATTTTTACCATCTTTGAACATTTGAAATTAGATATATATTTAATACAACTTATAGAACCTTGAAAATGTCGCAGCTACAGAGCAAGCTAATCTGGATCACGTAATGATTAGAAACGTACACTGGTGTTCAAAATTAAGAGAATTTTTCGATTTGGTCGATTATCTCTAAAACTACTGGACAGATTTTAAGGAAATTTGGTTTGCGCATAGGATTCATATAATACAAAAAAAATTACTTAACAATTATAATACACATGCATGATCATGCGTAACACTCATCGGAGTCGCAAGGTATGAAACAGCAGTTGCAGAATAGAACAAAAAGAATGGGTTGATAGGGAGGATGATCCCCTCTTACAGATATACAGGCCTTGCACCGTGATTTTATGTTGGAAATAAGGGAGTTTATGAGTTCCTGTGGCAATTGGTCCCACTCGATCAGCCACGCTGTTTTCAGGTCTTGGATGATTCTCAGAAGGGGGTTGCGAATTGCATTTGCCCTCCCCAAAGCGTCTCAGGCATGCGCTATAGGACTGAAGTCTGGAGATCTGGCTGGCCAATACATCAGGCGAATATCCTCACTTTCCAGAAATTCGTCGACCAGCTGAGCTCTACGTGACCTTGCGTTGTCATCCATTAAAAGGAAATCAGGACCAACTACATACCGGAAAAGGTTAACGCAGGGCTCCAAGACCTATTTCTGATACTTAACAAGAGTCACAGTGCTTCTTTCAAAGACATGGAGGTGTGTGCGGCCGTCCAAAAAAGATGCCTGCCCCGATTATTAAGCCTCTGCTGCCGTAATGGTCGATTTCTTGAACATTGGAGGACAGGTAGAGGGTCACTGGTTCACTTCATATGAAAGTACGGTGAAAATCACTGGTTAGGCTGAACGGGGACTCATCAGTGAAGAGAAAGGTCACTCTTTGGTTCATGCTCCAATCTGTATGGTCTCTGCACCATTTTAAGCGGACACTCCTGTTCGCAGAACTGAGAGGGACGCAAACAACAGGTTTGCTTGCAAACAGCCCTCGCTCATGAAGCCTTATGGAAACACTCACCTTTGAAACTAGGATTATTGTGGCTGCATACAACTCATGAAAGACCTGAGAAGCTGTAGCATTCTTGTTACGACTCGCTGTAATGGACAAATGCTGATCTTCTCTGGCCGTCAAGGCTTTTGGACGACCTTGCCCAGGCTTTCTCTCGACTGATCCGGTATCCTTAAACTCTTTCCATAAGTTGGTTACGACGCTGGGCGTTAAATCGAATTCTCTGGAAATCTGGATTTGAGACTGGCCTGCTTCTAGTCTACCCACAATTCGCTACCTCATTTCATCATCTAAACGTAGGTCGTTACTCACTTTTACTGTTTGAATTTTAATTTAAGCGATTGTTGCAAAAAAAACACCACGAAATTCGGCGTTATGTGCAAGCGAGCAAAATGCAGGTTTTAGCACTCGCTCTTATAAATCCTGTTTTTCCACTAGTTCTGCCCCCCCACGTATTCGCTTACGTATTTGACGTACAAGAGTTCCATCTTTGTTTCAAAGTAGTATTTTTACATTTCGTTTAGTTCTTTTCATGAAATTCGACAAAATATGCATATTCTCTTAATTTTGAACGCCTGTGTACTTACCAAAGCAGTTTAAGTATGTTAGTAAGCAAGGAGCAATAGCTTCCTTGTAAGATCTAATCCTTAGAAGGCTATCGTTTAAAGTGATCCAAACGTGAAAGTTAGCAAAGCTCATGATCATACGAGACACAGAATAAAAAAAAATGAATCGAAGTAGTTTTATAACTAATCTCCAATTAAAATAGACATATTACTGTTAATTAATGTTACATTTCCGAATTAAAGCGGAATACTTAATTACTGATAAACTCACCAATGTTATGCAGCCTAAGCAAAATGGCTTATTAACCTAAATAGCTTCAATAGGATTCGAAGGATCAAGTTATCGGGAGGATTGCGAAATTCCGAAGGAATTTCTGGGAAATATTGATTTTGAGAATGATTAATTAAGATTGAATTATAATTCACCACGTTGGGTAATTAACAGCGATTTATCAGAATGTAGAATAAATCATGGTTAATCTTGGTCTATTTAGATTTAAATTTAAGTAAGGTATTAGGTATTAAACAAACACTAGTTTTATACTATAATGTTTATTTTTGGCTTAACCATTTGATAAAATTGGCAAAGAAAGTTAGAAAATATCTTACTTTCTGTCTGAAAATTTTACTCTCCTGATTCAAAAAGTTTTCATCTTAATAAAATGGTATTTCTGACAAAAAATTTTAAATGCAGATTGGGTCGAAAATCCGCATTCATAATTTACCATAAAAGATTATCAATTATGACATTATTTACTAGGTAGGGATCCATAACGAGTGAAATGTATTTAGTCCAAAGTATTTTAATTTGTATGTACTCCTATATTTCTTTATACCAGGCCTGTCCAACCCAAAAGACTTTGCGGGCCGCTTTGGAAACACGTCCTATTAAGGTGACCTGCATTATATATATATATGTGTGTGTGTGTGTTTGTGTGCGAGAGAGAGAGAGAGAGAGAGCGCAAGCGCAAGTGATGAACTCGATACCAGTTCAAATTCTCCAGCTAAAAACTATTACAACTTTCAACTTTCGAGTCATGGGAAGCACTTAATCCACTCGAACCTCAATAGAGAAATCAAGAATGTTCTGCTATAAATTAAGAAAAAATAATTTTATTGAATTAAATATATTTACACGAAATACAATTTAAAAAACCGTCCTGCAGTTACAACAAAACGCTGGCGTTAATAACTAGAGATCGACCGAGCTGTCAGTCTGTCTGGTACAATATGCTTCTGCGTCAATAATATTAGGCTTGCAGCAGATAGACTCGCTGCTGTTATTTTGCATGTTCTGCGTGTCGCATTCTCTTCCTACGTCTAGTATTGCACACCCGGGCTCTTCAGTAAATTTGCTGGTTAATTATACAATGTGTGTTGCCCAATCGAACCAGATGGCTCATGTGCTTTTTAAAACGAGCTTTGTAATTGTTTCTGAACAAGATTAAAGAAAAATTTTGATAAAATTTAAATCAGGTAATGAGATATTCGCATGGTAGTAGAATATGATACGAACGACTTAAATCGAATGTTCTTTGGTACTTTTATGTACAATAAAAGCTTAAATCTTTATTCTGATGACTTATCTCCGCGGACCGCAGATTGATACTTGGCGAGCCACATGCGACCCGTGGCTGGCCAGGCGTGCTTTATATCTTTACATATGCAATATATTTTAGAATAAAAGGAGAAACAAAAACTGAGAATACATTAACTCTTACAAAAAAGTTTAAAAAGTCTTTATTTAAAGCTCATATCGTTTCATGCAAGAGAATAGGAAGTCACAGGAAAAAGGTTTTACTTATAAAATGCTCAAATGTCTATATCATATTTTGTCTTCATTATAGTATAGAATTCAACACATTTGTTTTCATGTAATACTTGTTTTTGTTTGTATTTATATTTTAGTTGTTCGTTATGTTCTAAATTTTGTACACTAAGCCTCAATGGTAAATGGATCTTTAACATTATATATATTTGATTGAAATTAAATTAAATCTTATGAATCTTATACACGAAAAGAGTACATTAAATGGAAACTCTTATCATAATCACTCAAATTTATATTAATATATGGACATTTTTATTAATAAAAAGACTATATTATAAATTTTTATTAATAAAATTTTATAGTTACGAGTCTCCTTTCATTTATTTAGCGACAAAAATATCTTTAAGCTATAATTGAGTATTTGTAACTTTATTTAAATTATTTTGAGCTGCATTGATTTTTTTACAATGAATAATTCTATATTGTTATTACCACTTTTTTTTTTTTAACACTTCTTATTTTCTTGCTTTGTGTATGAGTTCGGCACACATCTTTCACCAGTTTTGCACCCCCACTTCCTAATAAGCTAGAACCTTGAAATTTAACGCACAAGCTCAGCTTGGCTGTCAATACATTATTCAATTAAAAACTACAAATAATAAAAATTTTACTAAAATGTTTTAGAAAACAAAAACCAAACAAGTAGGAGATAATATACACAATTTTTTTTTAAAAAATCCCAACATTTCTATGTGACAAAAGAGTTAAAAAAATTTTCTTTCACGAGTACGAAATTAAATGAAAATGTATTGAAAATGCCGGTTTGTCATAATCATAAGTAAAAAAAAAATTAAATTAAAATAAAATAAAAAAAAAAATAAAATAAAATAAAAAAAACGAGCGAAGATTTTTCAATCCTGATGAAAATCTTTGATTTAAAATGGAAGTGTTGTGCGCACTCCTATCTAAATATTTAACATCTGATCGTGCACAACAGAAACTTTGGATACCATTCTTATGTTATTCTATATACATTGAATAATAATAAAAAAATCAGCTAGCATATGGATCTCCAACTCGATTTCAATCGTGGGAGGAATGCCCAAAAGGGAATTCAGTAATGAACTAGAAATCCACCCTTAATGAGAAGCCTACTGCGGGATTAATTCACAGAGGGTATAGTTTTTTTCTCCAACGGACTTACTTGATGACTTGCAAGATGCCGTCAGCAATGATGAACATTTCTCTGGCCACCTCCCCTTTCCTGCAGACGAGGTCTCCCGGCGTGAAGATGTAGGCCTTCATCTTTAGAACCAAATCGTGGAGGAATTCGGGTTGACATTCCTTGAATATACTCACCTGTTCGAATTTTAAAAAAAGCATATGAACAAGTTTAATAATAAGATGTTTTTTCCCTTCACATCATATTTTTATGAGGTCCCGCCACTATTTGAACCTTACAGAAATCCGATTTTCTGAAAAAATCTATTAAAATTAATTTTTCCTGAATTCTGCATGACAAAATGCACGAAAGTTTCTAATTATTTGTCGACACATATTTAATCAATTTTATTGTACGAAAAAATTTAAAGCTCTGATTTCACAAAACGTGATTTTCCCGCATTTTGCGCTAAGTACCTTAAAAACTATTTAAGATAACTTTATGAAAACTTTATATTAGTTTATATTATTCGAGCAAAAAAATATTATTTTCCTTACATATTTTCACTAGAAGATACATATTAAAATACGAATAGGAATATATTATTAAAATGGGAAAAATTTCAAAGCCACTTTTCAATAAGTCTTAAAAAATTGGGAACCATATTAAACGTTAAATAGCTTGAGAGTAATTAAATTTATAAGCAATTATTTTTATTATGAAGCAAAAATTACATATCCTGAAACAGAAAATAATATGACAATCTCAGTTCTTTAATAAGGTTCAAATAAGAAACTTCGAGAAATTTGAGATGAATTACATGATTTAAATAATATCAAAGTTGGTTGGTTGTATTAAATTTAATGACACTCAATCGCGCGCGTTATGGGATAGATTGTGTCAAACTAAAGGTGAAGATAAAATACAGGAATTTTCATAATTTCTAAATCTATAGCACTGAAAAAAAAATGTAAGTAGGCTCCTTGAAATCGATCGCATCGCGTACAATCGGCTCATTTGACATCTCCCCCGCCAAACTCAGTGCAGTTGCAAAAATTTATTGTTTTCTGGGAGCTTAAAAGTTCCCGGAAAGCAATCTGATTATCAGCTACCTAAATGTTAATCAGCTATCTTATCATCGTCGATTATCAATTATCTTAATGATAATCCAGTACGATTATTAGCTATCTTAATGCTTTACTTAAGACAAAGTCATTTTTTATACAACATTGCATTGAGTATAATATTTCTATAACAATGACAAAATCATTTGTTTCGTTTACATTAATAAACAATAACAGTCTTTTGGACGTTCTCTAGAATTTTTGCTCAGACTCGATTGGGAGTTATGTCTGAAAATGAGGGGCAGGTCACTTTTATTTGGATCGAATGTACCAACAACGGATTACTTTTGCCAACAAAGTGTCCGTAAGCTCTTGACGTGTAAAACCCCTGGACGTTGTGGCATTTATTCTTTTAAAAAGAGATGGGTCCATTAGTTAAATAAGTAACATATTCCCCAATCTGCACATTTTTTGTTTCCCTAAAAGGAAAATTTAACATATTTAAGCTAAATCGAACGTGTCGATTTATCATCAAATCACAGGAACTGTAAAATTTGAATGAAAAGATTTCGCGTTAGTTGCAGTGAATACTGGAGGATCCCACTGTATTGACCCTATGTCGTTCATGTCTAGAACCACCCATTGCTCCTCTTGCGTGAACTTGAGTGTAAAAGTTTCAAATTCTTCCGAAAAAGGCCCTTTGAATCTGATTTTGTTTGGCGACGAGCGTTTTTTTTTAAATCTTACATTATTAAATATGCTTTGATATGGATTCGTAAAACATTTATCTCCAAGATGAAGCCTTCAATATTTTTCTTAGCATATACGGAGTAGATCCTATTTCTTCTTTCAATATGTCCCATGAGATATATCTCCAAGACGCAACTAAGCTTTTGTCAGGAAATTGCTATTAAATTCCATCTAGAGCATGACAATTGTATGAAGAGCCAATAATACTATAACGTTCACTGTTCATCATTCATTTCTTCTGAGGAGTCCGAGCTTTGTTCAGCAATTTTGCTTTTACACAGAAGAAATTTTGAAATCTATGTCACTATTTTCATCATTATCGCAATAATTTTAAAGGTGTTAATAAAAAAAAAAAAAAAAGTGAACATTCATTAATTTTCAGCCCTTTTGAACGAGGTATTGAAGATAGAGCTGTCAGACACGTGCAATTGTCAATGATTGAAAACAATGTTATTGACTCGCATTCACCTGCAATAAATCTTCAAACAAGTGCATGTGTGAATAGAATGCCAAAAAAAAAAAAAAAAAAAAAAAAAAAAATACCGCATCCGCTTGGGGAAAGAATGAGGGTATTTCAATAGCAGAAATGGCTCAAATCTCTGTAGTGGTATTTTTGACAGCATCAGTTTGAATAGAACATTAATTTATACGCTTGTTATACAACAATAAAAAAAAATTGTGATGCATTTAAAAACCTCACAAATACAATAAAAGTTATGAAATTTCAGTGAGCTGATATAAACGATTTAAGAATAACCACTTCTCAAAATAGCTTTGGGTCAATAGGACCGCTCCGGTCATTCTAGTGTTAAAACGCATTTTAATTCGAAAAATAATGGATCGTAAAAATTCTATTACAACACATAGCAAGCGAAATGTTAATGTTTACACATTTTTGTAAGAAAAAAAAAGGTTATCTACACACTACGTTTTCAAACATTATAGGTATTATACTTTGCGTAAAAAGAACATTTACGAAACATAGGTTGTTTGATACCCTGTTTAGAGGAACGCTGAAGTTTTACGGGAACTTTTAGTGGTGGGCCGTATAATTTAGAACCTTTATCAAATACCGAGGCCGACAACAGAGCTTCCCTCACCTAAATTCTGCATGAAAGGACTTTGACGTCCTGTAAATATTTAACTTACATCAGTCTGCATTAGATTAGCGTTGGGTGGAATCAAGGCCCAATTTTTAAGAGAAAAATCATTAAAACTGTCAGTTATTTAGAATTCTTAGACATGAAGAGCGAATACGCATATCGAAATGTTTGCAGAATTATTTTGCTTCAATCAAAATAAAATAATTCTTATTGATAGCAGAAGGAATATATATATAACATTTTTATAATTAACTTCTTTTTTCTTATGTATTTTAACTCTAACTTTAGAGTGTAGAGGACATTGTCCTTTCTTCCTAATATCCCTTCTTTCAAGTCCGAATTTTGTTATAAAGTAAGACGTTCCTGATTCTTTTTGTTTTGCACGTGATATGACAGTATTTTAGAATAAAATTCTATTTCGTTTTTTAATCCTCTTTTAGTATTTCAAAAAAAATGATTGAGTTTAGTATTTTTTGGGTTTTGCTCTGTTTTAAATTCTTGGAGTTAAATTTAAATTATTATTTTTTCGATATTTTTTTTCAATTTTTCTTTGTTCATTTGAATTTTAGTTTTTTTTTTATCTGATTTTAGAAAGTAAACTCTTAGTGAGACAGTTGGACCTTTAATTCTGGAATAGCCTCGCTTCCCAGTCTGAAATCGGTGAAAGTATTAATTTACGTTATACATGCATTCTTTTCCATTTTATTTAAAAAAATTCAATTCATTTCTTGATATTCTTGCAATTAATTAAACTTTTAGAATTCATTTATGTAGTTTTTTTTCTCTGAAATTATTTCCACCGTATTATTTTTTCACTAATTAATATTTTCTCTTTATATTTTAAAGCATTTCCTTAACCTGCTTTGTTTTACTCTAATAATTCTAATAGTTTATTTATAACGAATTTACTTAAACGTTTACTAATGATTATTTTTTTCTTTATAGTTTTATTATATTTTGTTTATTTTACTATATATATATATATATATATATATATATATATATACACACCTCTATTCATCTTTTAAGTGATGTTAGTGTAATGATCATAAAATATTGTACAAGGCATGTGGAAACGGAAACTTATAGGTAAAATACGAATACCTACCTACGAAAAAGTCGAAGATCTGCATGACTCACACATGAATGTACAAATATATTTTAAACTTGAAAAGAAATGGCATAAAAATTCAAGTTGAAAATTATTCTTCGGTTATTGATTAATGTCGCATTTAGATGCAACAAGGGGGCTATTGGCAATGGACTTCGTTATTCTGAAGACGCCTAAGCTAGCTCTTCCCTTTCGAAATTACCACATCACGCCAACGAAAGGAATTGAATCTGGACGGATTAAAGGTACATCCACCCCAATACACGGTGGATCTGCATCAGGACTCGAACCCAAGACTAGACGAAAACAGCGGAGACTTCGAATTCATGGCCATGAGCTTTAGGCTAATGACCACTTGTAATTTTAAACAAATAGATAAGTTAAATTTATCACTCAAACACATAGATAGACACAATTATCTATGCCACTATTTGAAATATGGCTATACAGAAAGACACATTTTTGAGCAAAAAAGCTTTCTTTTTCTCTTTTTTAAAAAAGAAATTTGTGATTTTCTTTTGTAACACACTTTAAAATTTTTAATCGTTATATGTTTTAACTTTATATACATTAATTGAAAAAAAATTTCAAAAACAAATCCAAAGGAAACAAAGACTCAGTATGATTGAAATTTTGATTTATTAGTGTTTTCAGGTTATGTATTGTGCTGTGAAATTTTTGTATACAATTATGCTTCATATCTTACTGTTTTTTTAACAATAATTATCACAGGATTATCAATATTTCAATAACAGAATAAGGTGGAAAATCAAATGTAAACTGCCTCATCAATCAATTTAAATGTAAGCCATGCTGTTGGAATTCAATTTACCATCTGAATCGCGTTAAATTTTGACATTACACTTGACACCGTACATTAAACAGCCCACGGAGAGTACACAGAGCACTAAATTAGCTTAAACGTGCTCTGAAATTCCACTTTCGGATAGACCCATTTCCTTATCTGAGTAGATTTAATAAACCAATTTAATAGATATACAGTCGGGCTCCAATTAGGGGATTTTATGGTTATTTTTTCATGAAAATCAGATTAACCTTTTTTTTTTTTTTTTTTGGATAACGTCATAATTTCCTGTTAAGAAATGATATTAATATTTTTTTTCTATTTTATGTATCGTGGGATAAACATGCCATGGAGTTCCAATTTGCAATCACAAATTTATTCTCCAAATGAGAGGAATTAGAAACACGTGAAAAAAATAAGTCAAATGGTGCTAGCGCTTTAAAAGCGAACAAAAGAGAGCCACAGTGGTATAATGGGAATCTTTTCCGGAAACCTAAATCCTCAATCCCCCTGATCGTAAAGTGTTGATGATGACTTTCGTCTCAAAAGAGAGAAGATAAAAATCCGACCAAGCTGAGATGAATAAAAGGTTGTCTTTGAGACGCATTCTTTGAAAATTTAAGGCTAAGAGAGAGTCGACTATTTTAATACTTTTTTTTACCTCCTTTTGAACTTAAAACATTTGGATTGGATATGAATCCCCATTCCTTGGAAAGCGAAATGTTACTGTTTGAATTTTTTTGTGTAAAATATTATTTTCATGATATCGTGGTCACTGAGATTTGTAAAAGGCAAAAACATTTTTTTTATTGGTGAACTTTTTATGAGTTACAAAAATTTTATTCTTATATATGTGATTTCTGTAATAATCAAAAAAAAAAAAATATTGAAAGAGTGTAAAAGAAATGCAGAGAAATCATATTGAATTTATACTATCACTCAATATATTGTATATTAAAACTGAAACACGCGGTTTACTTATTTCCTGGATTAACTAGCTATTGCTAGTTTACGGAGCCCGACTATATTTATGTTTTTGAGGTTATTATTATTGCTATCTTAATGTAATGAAACATATTGCTAGTTATTTATAATGATCAATTTGATCAATTTTTTAAAATCATAGATTTATCGTTGCTATTTAGATAAATCTCGAAATTAAGTTATTGGGTTGTTTTCATCTGATCTTCCTTCTTTATATATATTGCTGAAAAAAATTG